>PITA01010836.1:0-69812 GCA_004023965.1 Spilogale gracilis | reverse complement strand
TTTTTTTTTTTTTTTTTTAAGATTTTATTTATTTGACAGAGAGAAACACAGCCAGAGAGGGAACACAAGCAGGGGGAGTGAGAGAGGGAGAAGCAGGCTTCCCGCCGAACAGGCAGCCCGATGTGGGACTCGATCCCGGGTCTCCAGGATCATGACCTGAGCCGAAGGCAGTGGCTTAACCAACTGAGCCACCCAGGCGTCCCGTCACCAGATGTTTCTAGCATTTAGCATGAATGCGAGAGAATGCAGCCCCAAATTTTAATGAAGGCCAAGGTTACTGAACTCTAAAAGATGTCTAAGTAGAAGATAAAGTAGCACCATCTTCAATAATACAGTCATATCACCTTTCTCCTTTTTTCCCTCCACTCCCATATTCCAGAGTCCTGTAGAAACTTTATAATACTTTGCCTTTTTCTCTAAGACCCAGATATATCAGCAGTACTACAGGTGTTAAAAGCCCAACCCTCACTGTGATTTTAGGAGATGGGGCCTTTGGGAGGTGGTAAGATCATGAGGGCAGAGACCTCATGAATGAGATAAGTGGGCTTATAAAAGAGACCCCAGAAAGCTCTCTAGAGTCTTTTACCATGAGAGGACATAGCAAGAAAGACAGCCATCTATGAATCAGGAAGCCAGCCCTCACCAGACACTGATTCTGGCATCTTGTCTCAAACTTCCTATCCTCTACCAGAACTATGAAAAATAACTTTCTGTTTGTTTCGAAGCCACTCAGTCTATGATAATTTGTTATAGCAGCCACAACAGACTAAGACAAGAGATATATATATTCTCATTCTCAGAAATGATTTACAATGAAGAGACTTAGCCTGAAAATATTCCTCAGTCTGACAACCAGTTGACACATTCAGTTGTTGTTTGTTCCTTATCACATTGTTTCTCTATTCTAGTTCCTTCTTTGTGGTCCCTACTAATTTTTTTAAGTCTGTGATTAACCAAAGGCTCCACATAAATGTATCTCATTTGAAGAAAAAAAATTAATTTTGATTCAAGAGGCAGAGGTGATTATTTACTTTACAAATCAAATTCTTACTTTATGAAATAATAGAGCAATTCTTTAAAGACCAAGCTGTGTTGTATTTAGATATTTAATATGCACATAATCCTTCATGAATAAATCTATATGTAATTTGAAACAATTTCTATAATATCTTGAACTTTTAAAAGAAAGCAAACAAAAGCAATACAAATATATCAGAATATAATTTTCAAAATGTGTATGTAGTTGGCAATTAAGACTTCTTTAAGCTACTCCTTAAGAACACACTATGTGCCTGGCTCTGTGCAAAGGGCTTCATATGTAGTGTCTCATTTAATCTGCACACTGAGTTAAATATTATTATCCTTCCTCTTTTTAATTTTGAAAAAGATTTTATTTATTTATTTGACAGAGAGACAGGATGTGTGAGAACACAAGCAAAGGGAACAGTAGACAGGAGAGGGAAAAGCAGGCTCCCTGCTGAGCAAGGAGCCCAACACAGGGCTCGATCCCAAGACTCTGGGATCATGACCTGAGCCAAAGGTAGACACTTAACCAACTGAGCTACCCAGGCACCCCTATCCTTTCTTTTTCTTTTTTAAACAGATGAGTATATAGTGGTTTATGGAGGTGAAAGTGTTTGTTCAGAGCCTTCTTTTTCAGCAGGTCACCTTAATCAGGATTGTCTGAGTTCCATGAGAAGATCTACGTGATCACATAGCTCAACTCTTTTAGTATAACACACAATGTATTACAGAGCAGGATCTTTAATGTCTCTATGGCCTAAAATGCCCAATGTTGAGGCACCTGGGTGGCGCAGTTGGTGAAGTGTCGGCCTGTGGCTCTGCCCCTCCCCTGCTTATTCGTGCACGTGGGCACGCTCGCTCTCTCTCAAATAAATAAATAAATAATCTTTTAAAATATACAAGGTCACCCAACTTCTTCTGTCTTCTTGTGATCCATCCATCCTGACTGGGCATCTGGCTATGCATTCAGATCAGAAGAGACCATAAAAGTCAAAGTACATTATAAAAAGTCTGGTCCTTGCCTTGCTCTTTGGATAAGTTCATCACTCTCTTCCTTTATTTCCCCTTAATCTCTAACCTAACACTAGGTTTATCAGTACCCCTTCATGGAATCACTAAGACAAAGTCACAGAACCAGACTGGCTATAGAACTATGAGGGATCTAAGAAATTATTTAATCCAACTTTCTCTTTTTACAAATAAGGAAGCTCAAGTTAAGAGACACCAACTTGCCAGGGTCACATTGCTAGTTGATGCAGCCATATCTATAAACAGATCTCTGACTCCATGTTATCTACAATATAAGGAGTTTCCATCTGAGGGGACATTTAAGATTTCTTTAATAAGGTTTTTAAAATTATAAAGAAATTTCACAGTGAGAGAAGTTCTAACCCTCCAGGAAAGCATAAACTGAAGAGTAGAAGCCCCTTCTCTCCTCTACCTTCTAATCTTATTTCACTCCCTGGAAGTAACCACCATTAAGTTTCTTGTGTGTTTGTTCCAAATTTTTCTATGTATGTATATGTGCATATATGTGTAGAGTATTTAAATATGGAACTCCAAATATTATTTTCTCATCTCAGACTGATGTTTTCCTCTGTATAATGTAGTTAACAGTCATATTATTAATATGCATAAGTAATATTACAACATACCCCTAAGTTTGTGAAGCCTTAAGTATGATATTCTCCTTAGGTACAGCTCACCTGTTTTCCAGATCCGGCATGCTTAGGTTTCTAGCAGCAAAGCACATTTTGAGAGGGATGACCTTCCTGTCCTTGGTGCTGTTCTGGTGTTTTGGAGAACCAGAGTCCTCACTGCCACTAAAGCTTGGTGATTGAGGAGATGCACCTTCCCATGGTAGATCTGATACTAATGATGGCTTCTTGATATATGGTGTTACTTCTCGGATGAATTTGACTACAAACAAAAATCAAAGAAGAAGGTTACTGTTTTTGCTTCCTAAGAAAATGACAACTGAAATACACACATACATGTACTCCCTGCCAGGAAGTGAAAAAAGAGCCAGCACCCAGAATCTTAGGATTGGAGGGTATTTTAAGGCTACATAATGCAAATGAAATACCACTACTGTATTCCAAAAAGTTTAACTTTTGAGCTTTTGCATGTATTTCTCCTTCTGCTTAGGACTCCTCTCTGCCTGGTCAACTCTACTTCAGAGTCACCTCCTCAGCAACCTTTCCTGTCAGCTCTCCAGGGAATTACCATTACATCTCTGTAACAACCTCTTAGCATCCTGTGTTGTAATCCTTTGCTAATATTTCCGTTTACCTGCTGGGTAATTCGAGGGCAGGAATCACGATGTATTCAGTCTCAGTACCCAACACCTAGGACAGTGTGTATGCTCAATACATTTTGAAGAAATGTGTAAAGAAACAAATGGGGCACCTGGGTGGCTCATTTGGTTAAGCATCTGACTTGGGCTCAGGGCATGATCTCCAGGGTCCTGTGATGGATCCCCGCATCAGGCTCCTTACTCAGTAGGGTATCTGCTTCTTCCTCTCTCTCTCCCCTGCTTGTGCTTTCTCTCTCTCACATAAATAAAAATCTTTAAAAAGCTAAAATTAAAAAAAATCCCCAAGTTGCCAAAACAAACAAATGGACAATTAAATACTTGAATTATTTCCATAGTTGACCAGCCACAAATGAATCTCCTGATGATAGAATCAGTACCTCCTGAGAAAGGGCCACTTAGCCTTAGAGAACTCAACATTCAGAACATTCTTCCACACACTGGTTTTCAGTCTGAAGCCGTACAGAAAAAATTTAACCTCTTTCACATGAGAACACTTCAATTTTTCTAAAAACTGAGATTATTTCTCTTTCTTCTCCCAACTAAGCTAAATACCTGTATTTCAATTCATTTCAGCCCAATCAATATTTTTAGCTACCTACCAACTGCCAAGTATTAGGCTACCCACCAAAAATACAGTAACAAATGAGGAAGCATGAACCCTGACCAATGTAGTAAGGGAGACAGCTATGTAAACAGATCATTATAGATTTGAAAAGAAATACAGAAATAAAGCATATTCAAGGTAAGGTATACTGACTAATGGTAGCCCCAAATTAAGACATAGGTTTTTGTAGACGGAAAACTTTTCTCTTTTTAAGTTCAATTTTAAGACTCATAAAATACTTCTTTGATCTCAGTCATGACTGGCAACTGCTGTCATTTGAGGCATGGTCTTCTTGTTTCAAAAAACAGATAAACCGAGGATTATTAAAATTTGGCATTAAAAACATAAATAGTTGCATGTAGAATGTAGTCATCATTACCTCTCTATCATGATGTATTATATCAGTCAGTATTTTACTTCCCTCTCAAATCTAATGTGGTAGACTTAGAGTAGTATCATGGGAATTGAAAAACTAGAAAGATGTGATCATTATCACATCTTATCAATATCATAATAGTATTAATATGCTATAGCATTAGAAGCTTTACAAGCTGGGGTACCTGGGTGGCTCAGTCGATTAATTGGCTGACTCTTGATTTCAGGTCAGGTCATGATGTTTAACCAACTGAGTCACCCAGGTGCCCCTAAAAGATTCTGTAATAAAACATATAGATTCCTAGCAGCCCAATTCCCATTCCTGGAGGCAACCGTTATAACAAACATACACTGGATATGCAAAGCACATGTAAAAATAAACACACACGTGTGCATATGTATACATATATACACTAAACATTATGGTAGTATATAATGCTTACGGCACTGAACCTTGCTTTTTTACTTAATAATATTGATAATAGTTTTTGTAAGTCCAGTATTCTGTAGCTCATTCTATAGCATGATGAGGTTACAGACAGTCCTTTGAACTCAGACAGACCTGGTTCAAATACCAAGTGTGTTTTCTACCTCAGAGTTACTTGACAGTTCTGAGGTCCTTATCTTTAAAATGGAAGTGACACTAAACAAGTAAAAGTTTCAGTGAAACAGTACGTGCCCTTCTTTATTTATTCATTCATTCATTTACGTATGTATGTATGTAATCTCTATACCCAACATGGGGCTTAAATTCATGACTCCAAGATCAAGAATCTCATGCTGTTCGCATTAAGCCAGCCAGGGGTCCAATACGCCTTTCTTTTCCTTCCCTAAACTAAACAGTTAGAAAAGTTAAAAAATTTTAATAGTGGGGCACCTGCGTGGCTCAGTCATTAAGCATCTGCCTTAGGCTGAGGTCATGATCCTGGGGTGCCGGGATCAAGCCCCACATCAGGTTGCCTGCTCAGCAAGAAGCCCACTTCTCCCTCTCTCACTCTTCCTGCTTGTGTTCCCTCTCTAGCGGTGTTTCTCCCTGTCAAAATAAATAAATAAAATCTTAAAAAAAATTTTTTAAAGAGCAATCAGTAGAAACTAGGTGAAATTATTTTCTTTTCTTTTAAGTTATTAAATAAGATCTGCTGAAATTAAGCTTAATCACAGAAAATATAAAAATGCTAATGCCAGAATTTAGAGATAGTTTATGTTTGTATATGTGTGCGTGTGCTTTCACTGTGGAGAAGGTAATACATGTATTTCTAGGTGGAGAAGGTGAAAGCTAGCTGCCTAAGGTCACCAAGGAGACTTTTTCATCCTAGAAAAATAAGCAGGGCTACAGCCAGTATATCCCTTGAGCGGCTGACTCAGGCATTTCAATACATGCTTTAGTTCTGTGCTTTCAAGAGAGGATTAGATCAAGAACTTTAGCAGAAATTTCCTAAGTTTCCAGTCATGACCAATGGCAGAGACTTGCTTTTTCAACATTTAAGGCAGTACAACCACTATTGGGCTACCAATCAGAGGAAATTAAAGGCATTCTAAATGACTACTCTTGAATGTTATAGTGGTGTAAAAGGATCCCTCCTGATCCTACTCAGAAGTTCATTCAGTCGCACAGTAGCATCGCTGAACTGATGACTGCACATACAATTTAATTCAGAAAGACACACATACACAGCCTATTTCATGGCCTTATGAAAGAGCAGTGGTTTCACTTGAGTTAATGACAATGACATATCCCACTCTAACTGGCCATCTATAATGGCTGAAGAACTGTGAATAGACATCTGTTTCTTTTTTTTTTTTTTTTTTAAAAAGATTTTATTTATTTGACAGAGAGAAACACAGCCAGAGAGGGAACACAAGCAGGGGGAGTGAGAGAGGGAGAAGCAGGCTTCCCGCCGAGCAGGCAGCCCGATGTGGGACTCGATCCCGGGTCTCCAGGATCATGACCTGAGCCGAAAGCAGTCGCCCAACCAACTGAGCCACCCAGGCGCCCCTAGACATCTGTTTCTAATTTACTTGAGATTTGGAAGAGGTACAAAGTTAACAGTGTTCTGTTTTAGTCCTATAATTAGATCTCTCCAGTTACCACAGTACTCTCACCTAGATACCTGGATGGATAAGTAAAGACTCTACACCCCAGCAAGGCATTCGGATTGACTCAGAACCCACAATATATTTCAGAATTATTTCATTTTTCCTGATAAGCTGAAGATTATCCTCAAAATATTTAATAAAACACTGATGTTTGCAGTGTTTTGGGTGTTTAGATGCTGAAGTTAATTTCTTTTCTTTCATGTATGGATCATTCTTACTGAAAATGAAGGAAGCTTCCCCTTACCCTAAGAGCATCACTACATCCCCTTTTTATGAGAGTGACAAAACATATACTACATGTATATATTCAGACATATTCATCAAAGTATCAATAGTGCTTATATGTAGGTGTAGGACTGCCTTCTTTTCTTAAAATAATTCTGTATATCTGAAATTCTATGAGTCCATATAATTTACACACACACACACACACACACACACACACACACACACACACACATAGAAAGTACTTAAGAAATGAAGAAAACTTATTCTGGAACCTAGCTCAAACTTTAAACATGGAACCACCTTAAACTGAAATCTTGTTGAGCCTTCAAAAACCATAATCCACTGGATGGGATCCAAGATCCAACTGATTCTTACTGAATTCCATGCGCTAATGAACAGATTTATAGGAGGTCCAGTATTTTAATGAGGTATCCTGTGATCCTGGTTTGGGCATTAGGCAGCATCTGATTTTGAGGTGAAGGCCCTTTTATGTTTGATTTTAAAAGATACTTGATAGTGCAAACATAACTTATGGTTATAAACACAAGTGTTCCAATAAATCAATCCCTTTCCTTTCCAAACATCAACCTTTCATATAATCATTATTTTCTTCTTTATCTCTAACACTTACCTTTTTCTTACCTAATCTGGTGACCTGTACTATGAGTTTGAGTGAAACTGATGGATAAGACAATGTGGGGAGAATGGTGTTATTATTTTCCCCAGGTTTTACAAACAAATTTGTCTCTGGGTTATCCTGAGTGGGGAAGAGCTGGCTTGTCATTTCACTCACAAATGAGTTATGGTGACATCACTGTTAAAGTATTCTCCCAAGAGGTTTCTCCTCAACCTCATCCCAAGCTCCACCTCCAAATCAGGAATCTGCTAGATGGCCACCAGAAACATTAAGGAGAAATTACTCTATTTTCAGCAAAAAGCCTTTTACATTCTCAACTTGCCAGGTGTCTTTCAGCTCAAGTATCCTGTCATTTGGGGTTTGAGTAGACTTTACAGTCGAGGGATTGTTGATGTAAACCCTGAATGTATTCAGAGTGGTTATGGTATCACTAAACCTTCCCATTTTTAAAAAAGATTTATTCATTTATTTGAGAGACAGAGAGACCACACACGTGCTTGGAGGGGAGGAGCAGAAGGGGAGTCTCAAGAAGACTGTGCACCAAGTGCAGAACTTGAAGCAGGGCTTGATCCCAAGATCACAACCCAAGTGGAAACCAAATAGGGCACCCAAGTGCCCCTATACCTTTCTATTTTACAGTAACACTGCATATTTACTAATTTACTGAGCTCCTGGTACGTGCTAAGAACTGTTTTAGGAACTTAGAATAATAAATCCATGAACAAAGCATGTAAAAAAAAGAAAATGTAATTAGTTAATAAATTATATTCTGGAGGAACAAAACTTATGGTCACATAAAAGCCTATAGACAAATGTTTTTAGCAGCTCTATTTATAAGTGTCCAAACTGGAAACAACCCAAATTTCCTGCAATGGGTGACTGAATAAATTATATACCCTCACAAAATAGAATACTACTTGGTCGTGGAGCATAAAGAGTAATATGGAGGACAGCAGGAGAAGGAAAGGAAAATTAGAATTGGGGTATATCTGGGCGGGTGATGAGACATGAGAGACTTCAGCCTCAGAAACAAAGTAAGGGTCACGGAAAAGAGAGTGGTTGCGGGGATGGGTGAGTCTGGTGGTTGGTGAGGGCACATATTGTATGGAGCACTGGGTGTGGAGCATGAACAATGAATCTTGGAATACTGAAAAAATAAAATGATGTGATAAAAAGAAAAAAAAGAAGTGATGAACTACTGACACACTGAGCAACTCAGAAGAATCTCAGGCATTATGCTGAGTAAAAGCCAGTGGTGAAAGTTTACATGCTACACGATCCCATTATCGAAAAGACAAAAATATATGATTAAGAGCAGATCAGTGGTTGCCAAGGTTGGAAATGGGGAAGATGTGATTCACTCTTCGGAGTACAGAACTGTCCTGTATCAGGACTGTGGTGAAGGTCACAATAATTTATACATATGTTAAAACTCACAGAACTGGGGGCGCCTGGGTGGCTCAGTTGGTTAAGCGACTGCCTTCAGCTCAGGTCATGATCCCGGAGACCGGGGTTCAAGTCCCACATCGGGCTCCCTGCTTGGCAGGAAGCCTGCTTCTCCCTCTCTCACTCCCCCTGCTTGTGTTCCCTCTCTGGCTATGTTTCTCTCTGTCAAATAAATAAAATATTAAAAAAAAAAAAAAAAAAAAAACCTCACAGAACTGTATAACATCAAAGGAGGAGAAATAGGCAATTTTACTGCATAATTAAAAGATAAGTAAATTATATAACGGGTTATAAGATGTTAAGTGCTAGGGGAAAATACAGTAAGGGAGGGCACCTGGGTGGCTCAGTTGTTCAGCATCTGCCTTCGGCTCAGGTCATGATCCTGAACCCCACATCAGGCTCCCTGCTCAGTGGGGAGCCTGCTTTTCCCCTTCTCACTCCCCCTGCTTGTGTTCCCTCTCTAGCTGTGTTTCTCTCTGTTAAGTAAATAAAATCTTACCAAAAAATTAGGGGAAGGCAGATCAGTAGTGCCACAAAGGGGGTCAATTTGCAATTTTTAAGTAAGGTGGTTAGGGTAAGCCTTATTAAGAAGATGTTTGAACAAAGACTTAAACTAGGAGGTAGGGGAGTCAGTCATGTGGATATCTGGGAAAAGCGTTCCAGACAGGGAGAGGAGTGTTAAAGCAGTAAGGAAAGCCAGAGTGCCTAGCACAGGGTAATCAAGGAAAACAGAGTAGAAGATGGGGTCACAGAGATAACAGGAGTAGGAGGCAGATCATGTTGGGACTTTTAGGTCATCGTAAGGACTTTTGGCTTTTATTCTGAAGTGGTAAGACATAGAGAGGTTTTAAGCAGAGGAAAGACAGGACCCAACTTGTATTTTAATCATTCTCACTATGATATGGAAAATAGAGTGAAAGAAGGCAAAGGTAAAAAGGAGAAAGACCAATTATTAGAAGTAAAAGATTATGGTAGTGAGACCAGGGTGGCAGGAGTGGAGGTGGTGAGAAGTGGTGAGATTCTCTACTAAAGGTAGACCTACTCAGATATTCTGACAGATAGAAATGGGATGAGGGTGAGAAAAAGGGAGACATTGAGGATGATTTTGATATTTTTGTCCTAAACAACCAGAAGGACAGAGTTGCCATCAACAGGTTTAGGAAGAAAGATGAGTAAGTTGAAACCTATGTTAAACAACAAAATCTAGCTGGCAGCCAGATACACAAGCCTGCAGTTTAGGAGACAGGTCTTAACTGGAGCTATATATTTGGGAGTAACTGGTGTGTGGCTGACATTTAAAACCATGAGACTGGAAAAGATCAGTCAGGGTCCCAACAGCAAACCAACAGTGCAGGATTAATAAAGAGACAATTTATAAAGGTGTGGGCAAGATGTCACGGAGACTACCAGGGAAAACAAAGTGTGATATCCTGTTGATACACCTCGTCCTAAAAGGACCAGGAGAGGAAGTGTTTGGTTACCAGACCAGGGGAGTCCTACAGGGGGCCGACTCAAGAGGAGGAGTGACCTTCAGTCAATTCACCAGTTTGGAGCCAAGGGGATAAATGTTTTAACTTCACTTTTTTCCTTATTTCCCTCCAGTGTCCTGTTGGGACACTCCATTGGCCAAATTCAACAAAAGCCAAAGGGCAAAGAAGCCTGTTGATGTAATTCATGCAGGTCAGCCTCCTGGGAAAAAAAGTAGAGAAGGAAGAGTGAACCCAGAGGGGCAAATGGAAGACTTCCAGCACAATCACCAAGGGAATGAGCATAGATGAGGAAGAAGACATTCTCCTATTTTTTTTTAAAGATTTTATTTATTTGACAGAGAGAAACACAGCCAGAGAGGGAACACAAGCAGGGGTAGTGAGAGAGGGAGAAGAAGGCTTCCCGCCGAGCAGGGAGCCCGATGTGGGCCTCGATCCCGGGTCTCCAGGATCATGACCTGAGCCAAAGGCAGTCGCTTAACCAACTGAGCCACCCAGACATTCTCCTATTAAAGGGCTGGGGAGAAGAGAATAAAAAAACAAAAGAGACAGGAGGCTCACAAGCCACAAGTACTCCATAGAAATACTGGCCGAAAATGGTACCAAGTTTACCCAAACTGAAAAGGCCATACTTTGATTTACTAACCCTGAACTTGGTTCCTTCCTCTCTTTACCACATTTTGGGGGAAAAAAAGAAAAAATTTTATGCTTGCTCTTTATTTTCTCCTTTTGATCTTTAACCTCTTCTGAATAAAACCACATTCTAAAGTGTCACTAATGTTTTCTTACTCACCCAATCCAAATTTTCCAGTCCTTATTCTTGCCCATTCCAACATTTGACTGTGTATTCCATCAACTGTTTTTTATTCTTCTTTTCTGTCCCTTTATTTTCAGTGCCTTGTTTTTCCTCCTGTATCTAAACTGTAGCTGCTCCCCAAGGCTCTAATTTTAGCACTTTCTTTCTCATTTTATGCTCTAGTCCCTAGCAACCTTCAAGGCTAGATCTCTAAATTTAACATAGATCTCTATAACCAGTGTATCTTGTCAGTCCCAATTCCTCCCACTTAGGTTTTGTCCCAACCGTTCAAAATTACCATATCCAAATGTGAACTTCACTTCATTATCCTTAATCCTCTCCTGTGTGCATTGTTTTCATTGTTAGCATGTCAGTATCTAAACCAAGAGTATAGAAAGTATAGCGTAAAGCCCAATAATCTGTATTTTATTTTGGATTAAAGACCTAAGCATGAGACCTGAAACTATAAAACTTCTGAAAGCGACCATAAGCAGTAACTTCTTTGACAACAACCGTAGCAACATTTTTCTAGCTATGTCTCCCTGGGCAAAGGAAACAAAAGCAAAAATAATCTATTGAGATTACAGCAAAAAAAAAAGGTTTTGCCCAGTGAAGGAAACAATAAACAAAATGAAAAGGCAAACTACTGAATGGGAAAAGATATTTTCAATTGACACATTTGATAAGGGGTTAATACCTGAAATATAAAGAACTTACACAATTCAACACCAAAAACTACTGTCTCCCCCAAATAATCCAATTAAATATAATTAGAGGACCTGAGCAGACATTTTTCCAAAGAAGATAAACAAAATAGATAACCAAAAGACGCATGAAAATATGCTCCACATCACTGATCATCAAGAAAATGCAAACCAAAAACCCTAATGACATAACACCTTAACACCCATCAGAACAGCTAGAACTGGGGCACCTGGGTTGCTCAGTTGGTTAAGCGACTACTTTCAGCTCAGGTCACGATCCCGGAGGCCCAGGATCAAGCCCCACATCGGGCTCCCTGTTCGGCGGGAAGCCTGCTTCTCCCTCTCTCACTCCCCTTGCTTGTGTTCCCTCTCTCTGTGTGTTTCTCTCTATCAAATAAATAAATAAAATCTTAAAAAAAAAAAAAAAGAATAGCTAGAACCAAAAGGATAAGAAATAACAAGTGTTGGTGTGGATGCGGAGAAAAAGGAACCCTTACGCACTACTGGTGGTAAAACATATTAGTACAGCTAATGTGAAAAATATAAAGGTTCCTAAAAAAAATTAAAAATAGGGGCGCCTGGGTGGCTTAGTTGGTTAAGCGACTGCTTTCGGCTCAGGTCATGATCCTGGAGACCCGGGATCGAGTCCCACATCGGGCCTCCTGCTCGGCGGGAAGCCTGCTTCTCCCTCTCTCACTCCCCCTGCTTGTGTTCCCTCTCTGGCTGTGTTTCTCTCTGTCAAATAAATAAAATCTTAAAAAAAAAAAATGGTGAAATATATATCTATGTAGATATATATAATGAAATATTCTTCAGTCACAGAATGGGATCTTGCCATTTGAGACAACATAGATGGACCTAGAGGGTATTACGCTAAGTGTAATAAGTCAGAGAAAGACAAATATCATATGATTTCACTTTTCTGTGAAATCTAAAACAACAAAATAAATGAATAAATAAACAAAAAGCAGAATCAGACTTATAAATACTGAGAACAAACTGATGGTTGCCAGAGGGGAGTGTAGGCAAAATGGGTGAAAGTTAATGAGAGATACAGGCTTCCAGTTATGGAAGGAATACCATTTTGTGTGTGTGTGTTTAAAGACCGTATTTATTTATTTATGAAAGAGAGAGAACAGCAGAGGGAGCATCAGGCAGAGGCAGAAGCAGGCTCCCTGCTAAGAAAGGAGCCCAATGCTGGACTTGATCCCAGGACTCTGGGATCATGACCCAAGGGGAAGGCAGACGCTCAACTGACTGAGCCACCCAGGTACCGCTATTTTTTTCTCTTTAAAAGCAGTAAATCTGGCCGCCTGGGTGGCTCAGTGGGTTAAAGTCTCTGCTTTTGGCTCAGGTCATGATCTCAGGGTCCTGGGATCAAGGCCCTTGTCTGGCTCTCTGCTTAGCAGGGAGCCTGTTTCCTCCTCTTTCTCTGCCTGCCTCTCTGCCTACTTGTGATCTCTCTCTCTGTCAAATAAATAAATAAAATCTTTTTTTTTTAAGATTTTATTTATTTGACAGAGAGAAACAGAGCCAGAGAGGAACACAAGCAGAGGGAGTAAGAGAGGGAGAAGCAGGCTTCCTGCTGAGCAGGGAGCCCGATGTGGGACTCGATCCCTGGTCTCTGGGATCATGACCTGAGCCGAAGGCAGTCGCTTAACCAACTGAGCCACCCAGGTGCCCCTAAATAAATAAAATCTTTTAAAAAAACAAATAAAAGCAGGAAATCCATGCCTCTTTATAGTTTCTTTGTGAGAAGACATGGGAGGAGTGATTTGTGAGGTTGTATCAGTGGAGAATTACATGATGATCACCTGAACCGCAGATCTAATTCAAATTTGAGTTACAATGCTTTGGATGTTCTGTACTATCATTTCCAAAGTCATACATATTTTCCCATCATTGCCCTATCATTTAACCCTGTGAAGTTAGTTCACTTGTCCTTGCCACTCACCAGGAAGAAAAAATTCCCAATAAAGAACTCAAGCATGTCCTCAGAAGCAGTATATGTGCTTATAAAATGTGATTTCAGTATTTTCTCTTAAAAAAAAAAAAAAAAAACAAAACTGTAATTTATATTGGTTCTGTCAATTCATTTCATTACCCGTCTTTCCTTCTCCATTTCAACCCAAGGCCTTTCCATGTCAATAAATGTAGTTGATCTATCTTTTTCAAGGATCTCAAATTACTATTGGAAGAACAAGGAGAACTCAAGTTTCCTTTGGAATCTCTGAGCTACACTGGAATGAGTCCAAATAAGCCAGAAATAAGGTGGCTCTGAAACAGTGTCCAGTAGTTAAAATTTCAGGATTTTTAAATTATGGCCTTTTATAATAAATTTATGCAAACTGGCAAGAAAAGATATATTTTTTAGTCTTCAATCAAATTCTAACATGGGTATCTATTACTTTTATTCAAAAGTATTAGCTTTCACACTTTTATATATACAAGCATAGAACAAAAGCTAGATTGAAATAATTTGGGTTTTTGGATTGCTTACTATATAATTTCTCCGTGGTTGTCTTCTTTAACTACTAATCTTACACACTACAACTAGTTGTGGATCATTTATAAAGTAAATATTTTTTAAGTGAATTTAAAAAGTGATTTTCCTTGGAATGTTTCCTCAAACTAGAAAAGAATATACAAGCTTCTCGACTTTTTATAAAAACAAGTTTTAGGGGTGCCTGGGTGGCTCAGTCAGTAAAGCATCTGCCTTGGCCTCAGGTCATGATCTCAGGGTCCTGGGATGGATCCTGCATCAGACTCCCTGCTCAGCGGGGAGTCCACTTCTCCCTCTGCCTTCCCTCCTATCCCCTGCTTGTGCTCTCTCTCTCTTTCAAATAAATAAATAAATATTTTTAAAAAGAAGTTTTAAACAACTTAGGTTTGCATTTTAATTTTTTTTTTAAAGATTTTTATTTATTTGACAGAGAGAAGCACAGGCAGAGAGGGAACACAAGCAGGGGAAGTGAGAGAGGGAGAAGCAGGCCTCCCGCCAAGCAGGCAGCCTGATGTGGGAGACTCGATCCCAGGTCTCCGGGATCATGACCTAAGCCGAAGGCAGTCGCCCAACCAACTGAGCCACCCAGGCGTCCCAAGCATTTTTAATTTTTTTAATGAAGATTTTATTTATTTATTTGACAGAGAGAAACACAGCTAGAGAGGGAACACAAGCAAGGGGAGTGAGAGGGGGAGAAGCAGGCTTCCTGCAGAGCAGGGAGCCCTATGCGGTGCTTGATCCCAGGACTCTGGGATCATGACCTGAGCGAAGTCAGTTGCTTAACAACTGAGCCACCCAGGCATCCCCATTTTTAAATGTTTTTGTAAGGAAGATAGCTACCAGGAAACTTCCCTGTGGAAAGTGCCCTACAGTATGTGTATTTTAAATCCTTTATATAAATAATCCAAAACCTGGGAGTCACTGTATCTGAAAAATTACTTTCAATTGCCTATTTTTGTTTTCCTTTTGGTATTGAGATTTATCTTTACTTTCTATGTCATATCTCTGTTGCTGTTGTTAGTCATTTCCACTTTCAGTACTTCCTCCTCCTCTAATAAAAAAAAATATTTTTTAAAATGTAAAACAAAGGGGCGCCTGGGTGGTTCAGTTGGTTAAGCGACTGCCTTCGGCTCAGGTCATGATCCTGGAGACCCGGGATCGAGTCCCACATCGGGCTCCCTGCTTGGCGGGAAGCCTGCTTCTCCCTCTCTCACTGCCCCTGCTTGTGTTCCCTCTCTGGCCGTGTTTCTCTCTGTCAAATAAATAAAGTCTTTAAAAAAAAATAAAAAAATAAAAAAATAAAATGTAAAACAAGGTTCCAATCTGTTTCAGACCCTTCTGCTGGCATACAAAGCAAAGAGGACTACAAACAACAGTAGAAAAGTCTTGACTACCTATAGAATTAGAAAAATAGAAAGATAGGACTTCATTTAATTTCATTTCCACTAAAACAAAGGCAATTTGCATAAGAAGAAACAAGCTGGTTAGGAATAACTTATATTAATTGCTTCTTAGTCTCCTGCTGAAATATTAAAGTAGATGCTAAATTTTTGGGGGGAAAAGTGAACCCTACCATATTTTTAAAAATACCATAAAATGACTCATACACTATAAAACTAAGGGCCAAACTAGGGTATCAGAGTTGCTAAGTGCCAAAAGCAAGTTCTCAGTTTTATATTTAAAAAATTATACATAGATTTAGTATGTCCATAAAGGAGCAAGAAAATATGCCAATTTGCTAATAGCAGTTATACCTGCATTGCAATTATGGGGATTTCTATTTTTAAGTTAACTGTTCCTATAATGTTTGATCTTCTTATAATATAAGCATGTGTTCTATAATAAATACCATTAAAATTAACTTTTAAACACATGCTGTCAGTTAATAAAAATGGATTAGAAAAGTAATTTCAGAAATAGATTCAATAGGGGCATCTGGGTGGCTCAGAGGGTTGGGCCTCTGCCTTTGGCTCAAGTCGTGGTCTTGGGGTTCTGGGATCGAGTCCCGCATTGGGCTCTCTGCTCAGTGGGGAGCCTGCTTCCCCCTCTTTCTCTACCTGCCTCTCTGCCTATTTGTGATCTCTCTCTCTCTGTCAAGTAAATAAACTTTAAAAAAAGAAAGAAAGAAAAAGATTCAATAACAAAAACAAGATGACAATGAAGGAAAGTCACTATTCAATAAATGCTGAAAAAAATGGAGTATCAGTATGGAATTGCCTTAGATCCACAGCTCACACCATATAATGTCTTTGCATTAACCTATAATCAATAACCTTTGGACCATTTTTGTAAAATCATTAAAGTATAAAAGCAGAGCAACAAACTTTAAAGTCAAATACTTTAAAGTATTCAAATCTTGCTACTACAATTGCCTTCTGGGAGGTTTGACGCACATAATTAACCTCTGGGCCTCAGTTGCCTCTTTATCAAACATAAAATACCACCCTCCCCAAGGGCCATGGTGGGTATTAAATAAGATAATGTATGAAAGATATCTAGGCCAGGGATTGAGCATTGTAGTGTTGAATATTAGTGTGTATGTGTGTGTGTACAATTAATACAATATACTTAGGAGGGGGTATAGTTTAGTGGACAGAGTCTAAGATTTGAGTTTAAACTGACTAGATTTGAATTTCAGTTCTGCCACTTATAAACTTTGTGACTTGGGCAAATAATTTCACTTCTCAATTTCAATTTCTAATCCATAAAACTCTAATATTAACCCTAATGCCAATTTTACTGAGTGAGCGGATTAAATAAGATTAACTAATAAAATAGAAGTAAACTATTTGAGAGCCTGGAAGGTAGTAAGCACTGAACAAAAATGATCTACAGAATGGATTATGCAACTTTAATGCTAATTCTTTTTTACTTATATTTTTAAAAGATTTTATTTATTTATTCGACAGAGAGAGGGAGAGAGATTGCACATGCAACAGCACAAGCAGGGGGAGTTGCAGAGGGAGAGGGAGAAGACACCCTGCTGAGCAGGGAGCCTGACATGGGGCTTGATCCCAGGACCCTGGGATCATGACCTGAGCCAAAGATAGGTACTTAACCAACTGAGCCATCCATGCACCCCAAGGCTAATTCTTTAATGGCTACCTGGAGATGGTAATGAAGATACCTCCAGAAAAACAGCAAGTTCATTGTTCTCTGTCTCCCAAAAGACCAATTCTGACAGCACACAGCCTTCTGCATTTATATTCCCTTAATATTCCATATATCACAATTATGGCACTTGTCGTATGTCACAGTTTCTGTTTTTCCCATCTTTTCTATTTGACCAAGGTACACTGAAGGGATTAAACTCAAGACACCATAAAAGTCAACCATAATTACAACACATCGCTTTCAGTGTTTATCTATCCGTAGTTCTTTGGTTCTTCCTTCTAGTCACTCTTCAGAACTGTGTTCCATTTTATGCAGGGCTATTTAAGGCCCTGAACACATTCCCCCTTGCACACTCATGAGGCAAAATTCATGTATTTTTCTTTTTGAAGATTTTATTTATTTCAGGGATGGGGCATGAAGAGGGGAGGGAGGAGAGGGAGAGGGAGAAGCAGGCTCCCAGCTGAGCAGGAAGACCTAGGCACGGCTCGATCTTGGGACCCTGGGATCATAACCTGAGCTGAAGGCAGCCACTTAATTAACTGAGGCACCTAAGTGCCCCAAAATTCATGTATTTTTCTAGCACATACACAATCTTTCTGTGACCCTGGCTTGACATTACATTTACTTCTAACCTTTTTTTTTTTTTAAAGATTTTATTTATTTATTTGACAGAGAGAAATACAGCTAGAGAGGGAACACAAGCAGGGGGAGTGAGAGAGGGAGAAGCAGGCTTCCCGCTGAGCAGGGAGCCTGATGTGGGCTCGATCCCGGGTCTCCGGGATCATGACCTGAGCCGAAGGCAGTCGCTTAACCAACTGAGCCACCCAGGCGCCCCTACTTCTAGCCTTTTAGAGCAAGTTGTACCCCACTCCACATGGCATCACTATAACAGTATGTGTGTTTAGTTATTACACAAATGAATTATATACATTAGTCAAAATTTGGCAGTACATTGATAGTGTTCATAGCAGCGATCACTAACACACAGAAGATGGACTGTAAATACTGGTTAGATGAAGTGTGAAAAATTCTGTCACAAACACAAATACATTTTTGTAGTCCTAATTGCCCTGTCCTGTTGAATCATGAGAAATATTTATGGCTTGGGTAATAAAACCAAGTTAAAACTTGTTGCTAATGGTAGGGAACGCCTGGCTGACTCAGTTAGTGTAATATAAGACTCTTAGAGTTGTGAGTTCAAGACCTATGGTGGGTGTAGAGATTACTTAAAAATAAAATCTTTAAAAAAAAATTGTTACTAATAGCTACAGATGAAGGCTTCTGTAAATATTTGGATAAAGGATCCTTGCTCGGGGCGCCTGGATGGCTCAGTGGGTTAAGCCTCTGATTCTGCTCGGGTCATGATCTCAGGGTCCTGCGATAGAGGCCCGCGTCCGGCTCTCCGGTCAGCAGGGAGCCTGCTTCCTCCTCTCTCTCTGCCTGCCTCTCTGCCTATTTGTGATCTCTCTCTCTGTCAAATACATAAAAAGATCTTAAAAAAAAAAAAAAAAGGATCCTTGCTCAACATTGTTATATTTTTTAATATATATATATATATATTTTTTTTTTAATATGTGGGACATGGTCACTCCCTGCATATACAGAAAGTTATCACATAAATTCTGTAAGTATGATCTTTGTTGAGGCTTTCCTCAGCTAAATTTGCTACTAGAACTAATTTGCCATTGGAAAAAAATTCTCCTTCAGTATGATCAATTAAACACATGGCTTATGGGTACACAGTTAGCTCTTACAGTGTCATAAAAATTTAATCCTATTGTGAGAGGTCAATAATGGATTAAAACATTTCTTTGTAAGTAAGAAAATCCTTGACTCAACAAAGTCAAATTATCTATTTGTAACATTAATGATAGGAAACCTTTTTTTTCATCTTAAAAACCATGTTTCCCCCTTTTCATCAACAAAGAACTGTCTGTTATATATAAAGCATATAGGATATTTAAAAATCTGATACACAGATTTTGTCCTCACATTTAGTTGAGGAGGGAAAAAAGAGCTCCCAAAAAGGAATTAATAAAGTAGAAATTATAAAAAATAAAATGTGATAATTGATACAGGAGAAATAGAAAATGTTACATATAGTTGGATCTAACAAAAGCAAATACAATAATTAAAAATAAAAAACTAATAAAGTAACATTTTCCTAATAGAGAAAAAAAAAATTCTAGCTGTTTAAGCTCAAGGAAATCCTTATCCGTATTTTTGTTGCTAAGTGGATGTGTCTTGGACTAGCTGGACACACCGGATGCTTTGTTTAGATCAGCACCTAAGTGATAACTATAGACGGAAACACAGGATTAACCAAGCACAATAGCTGTGTTGGAGGGGTCAGCGAGCACTCCATCCTGCACATCCAGTTAGCTACCACTGGGGAAGGAGAATGCCATCCAAGTTTCCATATCTTTAAACACTTCATAATTTTTTTAATATACAAAAGAACTGCTATTCATAACTGCCAAACTTTTGTTGTCATTAGGGATTTTCTGACCAAATTGGCAGAAGTAAGTGAGTTCAGGAGGAGGAGAAAAGACGAAAACGGGTTCATGTACTTTCCCTCATTCTTCTGTAACAAACAGCTAAGGAGTTCGTTGTAGTAGACCGAGAATTGTTAGAAGGAGGAATCAGCTGGTGGATGTTGAGCTATATAGTGCAATACATTGCTCAATCCTCGCCAAACAACTGTATTTACTGATAATTTTTTTATTGTTTTAATTAAAAGGTAATGAAAACAAAAGCTGGAACATTTGTGCCTCAAAATAAATAATAGTGGCATGGAATTATAACCTATAACGTAAATATCCCTGAGTCCATATGATATAAATAGCTAACTGAATAAATAAATTGAATAAATAAATATGAGGAGTGGGGACAGTCCTTATTGAATAATTCCAATTAATAAGTGTCAAAGGAATGAGAGAAATTGAAAATCATCATTAGACCACTACAGTAATAATTGTTGCAGGCAAGTCTCACTGATGAATGTTAAACTTAGTGAAAAGTTTAAAGAGTAACAGGTGACAGTTTAAAGAGGAACAGGATATTTGCAGTGTCAATGAACTTCCCCCAAATATTTGTTAATTACAAAGGGAAAAACAGTAATGTTATGTGGAGAAATCTGACAGAAGTCAAAATTTATAACAGTGGTATTGAGACATAGTGATGTCATGTACCCTACACTCCCATATACCATGAAAAGGAAGCATCACTTCTCTGGCATTCTTGCTAATGGCACATAAGCTCAGTCTATTTATGAAAAAGCAAGAGACAAATAAAAAATGATAGACATTCTACAAAATGATTCAAATGATCCGAAACTGAGTACCACATAGGATTAGTTAACACATCTATCACCTCACATAATTACAATTTTTTTGTGTGGTGAGAAAATCTAAGATCTACTCTCTAAGCAACTTTAAATATGTAATACAGTGTTGTTAACTACAGTTACCATGCTGAATAAGAGATCCCCAGAACGTATTCACCTTACAATTGGAGTATGTAGCCTTTCACCAACATCTTCCCATTCCCTCCCCACTTACTTCTACTTCATTCTTAATGAGCCAGAGTAAATTTGAGGTGTGAGAATAATGATGAAACTGAAAAATACGATCATTCTAGAGGTATCTGTATTTAATTCCAAAATTCCATTAAGGTAATATTATAGAGCAGCTCTGGACACGTGAGGGTTTGCCCTTGCAATTGACAGCCAATCTGTGTTATTATTAGCTTCTATAATCAGTGCTTATCTTGAGATTATATTTATCTTTATACATGTTAAATCCTCCTCCTCCCTCCCTTTCTCTCTCTCTCTCTCTCTCTCTCTCTCTCTCTCTCTCTCTCGGAGATTACTCCAGGAAAGAAGAAAGATTCATCAGTGTAGTAAGTACACACGAATTACAGAGGTCTCCTTAATACAGTTGAAATAAATTGCCATACGTAGGGATTAATGAAATAGCTACTAATTTCAAGTGTGTTATGTTTGGCCTCCTACACATACACATTCTCTCTCTCTCTCTCTCTCTCTCTCTCTCTCTCTCTCTCACACACACACACACACACACACACACACACACACACACACACACACACACACACACATTTATCCAGAACGTCTGGGGACAAATACTAATCCAAAAATAGATACCTTACAGAATTTTCAGGCTAGAAGATACCCTAGAAATAATTCAGTTCAACCTGTTAATTTTTAAGGCTATGAAACTGAAACCCTAAGAAAAATGAGGCTCAAAGAAATAAGAAAACTTCTTCCAAGTCACAGTTAGTCTGTGGCAAAGCCACAGCTAAAAACCGATGTCATCTTTTCCTGAGTACATTCTCACTTTCAGTTTGGTTTTTTAGATAGTATAAAATTGTAACTGGAGGGCTAACAATCCTGCAGAAAGGTACATTTTATTACTACTACTTTACCGTTAACATATTTTAAAAACTCAGGCCAGAGTCCTTTCACCTTGTTGTAATTCACCTTTTCTATATCGGACATAAGACTTTAAAAAAACAAACAAAACAAACAAACACCAAACAGGGGTGCCTGGGTGGCTCAGTGGTTAAGCCTCTGCATTCAGCTCAGGTCATGATCCCAGAATCCCGGGATCCAAGCCCCACATCTGCATCTGGCTGCCTGCTCTGCGGGAGGCCTGCTTCTCCCTCTCTCAATCCTGTTGCTTGTGTTCCCTCTCTGGCTGTGTTTCTCTCTGTCAAATAAATAAAATCTTTAAAAACAAACAAACAAACCCAGAGATCAATATTTAACTCACTGGTACACCTCTGAAAGCAAATGGTGCTTTCTCAGCCATCAGAAACACAGAGGGCCTGGAAGGGTCACAGCCATTGTCTCCTTCCTTGTCATGGCCAGGGCAGCAATGGCAGTATCATGGGGAGAAGGTGGTTAGTAGCCCTAGCCAAGCTAAAACTAAACAGAAAGCAAGAGATAAGGGGCGCCTAGGTGGCTCAGTGGTTAAGCGTCTGCCTTTGGCTCAGGTCATGATCAGAGAGTCCTGGGATTGAGCCCTGCACTGAGCCCCGCATTGAGCCCCGCACTGAGCCCTGCATCAGGGCTCCCTGCTCAGCAGGAGGCCTGCTTCTCCCTCTCTCTCCCTGCTTGTGTTCCCTCTCTAGCTGTGCTTCTTCTCTCTGTCAAATAAATAAATAAAATCTTTAAAAAGAAAGAAAGAAAGCATGAGCTAAGAATATAGTTTTTCATTTTCATCTTTTTTTTTAAGTAGGCGCCATGCCCAATGTGGGGCTCAAATTCATGACCCCATGACCAAGAATCACGTGTTCTAACTATGCAGCCAGCCAGACGCCCAAGAATAAAATTTTTCAAAATAAAATTATTGCTTTTTGGGAAATATTCTGCTTCAATGTCCATCCCTTCAGAATTGGTGATAATCACAAAAGTGTCTTAAATATATTTCTCTAGATTTCAGTTTCTTTATATGTAAAGCCTATCTGCAGGGGGTTATTATGAAGAGTAAATGGATTAAAGTATGGAAAAGAATTTTAAAAATTGTAGAAACCATGCCAATTTGAGATATTACTGTTATTACCTCATGCAGACCTTGACAATCATTTTTTATCAGGTTCAGAAATTAGCAAAGTACATGGCAAAAGCTAGTGCTCAGTAAGTATTTAGTAAATGAATTAGTGTACAAACCTGGCTAAGACCTCCTCCCAAGGGCATTATCATATTGCATAATGGATTACATGTGGTGGGAATTCAGAAATAGACTATTGTGCCTTTCTGAGTCTGAGCTATATACCACAGACAACTACTGTGAGGGCTAATGAGATAAAGCTCACAAAGGAGACCAGGGCTCTGGGGAAAAAAGGGTCCTCTCAGGACCATTGTTCTTGAATGTATAAGGCTGTCACACAAAGGACACAGAGCAAAATAAAGCTGAAAACTTAAGCCATAATAGTTGCCTCTTAAGGGTGGAGAAAATTGTTGGAATTATTCCTAAACTTGGATTATTCTGCTGAAATGTTCAGTGAGTGAATAAAATGTTTTGATACTATACATACCAACCTTTATAAATGCTTCAGTGCTCTAATTTTACAATTATGTTTTTATTTTCTGTTGGTGGAAATCCCTAAAATATAAAAGTGTGAAATAAACACTGTCTCGGCAAAAAGGAAAGAGGATGCCTGGAATAAATAGGAAAGCATACACATGTGAACTATAATGGGTTCTTCAGTAGGAAATGTCTCCCTTTTTTATGTGGGTTAAAAATAAGAACTGGAAGAATACAAAAATACTAATTCAAGGGGATACATGCACCCTGATGTCTAAAGCAGTGATGTGGCCACATTATGGAAAGCCCACGTGTACATCAATAGATGAATGGATAAAGAAGATGTGTGTGATATATGTATGCACACATACACACAATATAAACACAGTGGAATATTACTCAGCCATAAAAAAGAACGAAGTCTTGCCATTTGCAATGACATCACAGAGCTAGATAGTATTGTCCTGAGTGAACTACGTCAGTCGAAGAAGGACATACACCATATGATTTCATTCATATGTGGAAATTAAGAAACAAAACAAATGAGCAAAGGAAAAAGGGGCGGGGGTGGTTAACCAAAGAAGGAGACTCTTAACTATAAGAGAACAAATTGATGGTTACCACAGAAAGGTGGTGGGAGGATGGGTAAAATAGGTGATGGGTATTAAGGAGTACACTTGTGCTGAGCTCTGAGTGATGTATGGAATTGTTGAATCGCTATATTTTACACCTGAAACTAATGTAAACCCTGTATGTTAACTAACTAGAATTTAAATAAAAACTTAAAAAAACAATAAAACTGGAAATTTCTGAAAACTCACAGGATAGGCTCCCCAGCCTCATGCAATAACAGAAGTGTCCAGTTATTTTTCTCTTGTCTTCCCTATCAATCATCCCCACACTCCCCAAGAGACAATAATGTGATTCCTTGTTCTCACATAAAATAAGTCTCACTCTGCAAGAACTTATAAATGTATTTCATACATCCAGAACTGTGGTAAGATGTTGAACTCCAAAGACCCTTTAGTCATGAAATCCTGTTCTAATATGAACACAGCCATATTTTCGTTTATATTCTTGGTAATTCTTACTAAGGGTTAAAAGAGATTTTTTTTTAGAATTCTATTTGTGCTGAAGGCACAACACACTGAACAAAAATGCTAAGATAACAGTATTTTTCATCGTATAGCCTATTGGAATAAGGAAGAAAACCAAGAAATGCAGAAATAAGAACATAAGAGAAATAGGTGTAAAGCTCTCATGGTATCAGACAGCCATTTTCTGATTGAATAAGCACGTACAGATCAAAGCAAAACACTGGGAAACATAACCTTAATAGAACACATTCCATGTCTTCAAGAAGCTCAAATATAACAGAAGATATAAATATGCAATCACGTCCTCACTACTCACTTAATGTTGTGTGTGCCAAAAAGAGTTACATTTTATGTGTATAACTCCATTTAATCTCGCAACAACCCTATGAGATAGGTACATTACTCCCATTTTACAAATAGAAACCAAGGTCTTAGAGAAGGTAAAAACCAAAGCATACACTTGCCACTTACCATTCTGTCATTAAATAGCAAAGATGGAAAGAAAGACCAAGCATGTAACTAGTAAGTAATCCTATATTTTATTAATGAACAAATAATTAAGAACTATTATAGAATATATATAAAATGTATAAAGTTAAAAAAGTAACCTAAACAGGTGCTTAACTTTGAAGGGAGAGGACAAGATGGAGTCAGTCAGGAAAGGTTTGCAAAGGGGACCTTAATCTTTGAAAGACAAACAATGGCTTGAAGCAGACAAGATGGAAATGAGTGAGCCTGGCTGGGGTTACAGCACAGAGGCAGGGAGTAACATGAAACATTCCGAGAAATGTAAGTAGGTAGGAAAAGCTAGAGTGTAGGGTTCAAGGTGGAAAGCAGTGATCTGCTGCTGAAGGACTCATGGTATTCAGTTAAGGGTTATCAGCTACGACCAAAGGTAGTCTTGGCCATTATGGATTACTCCTCCTCAAAGAGCTACCAAGGTAAGTGTACAAAAAGAGATATGCCTTTAAAACTACAAAAGACTTTTTCCTCAAAGCAGGGTTTCAGATCACTACCAAAACACATTATCCTAAGATAATGGATAAATGTGTATTTTTAAAGAACTGAGTTGAAGAAAGGACACAACATAGATCTCACTCATGCACCAAACACATCACATGAGTTGTGAACAGGAAACTATAAAATGTATACGACAGTGTTCCTGCCCTCAAGTAATAGCATATAATCAGCTAAAGTGTTTGTTGCTGTGCACTCCACAGATACCTGCACAGGTTACCCCAAATGTGGCTTTTTACTTACTCTATAAGTCTAAGTAAAACAAACCACCACAATGAAGGCCACATGGGAAAAGCTTTTCAATACAACTTGTTTCTTTTTAATTTCAAGTTTATATTGAAGCATAAAGAATGATTAAATATCATTAAGATCTTTACATTTGAAATGGTTAATTAAGCCACCTTGAATATAAACACACAAAACTACTGGGCATGTACTTAAGAAACAGAAGTTGTTTCCCTCCAAAGTAATCTGGAATTTTACCCTAAGTCTCAGTACAATAAATATAAGATTTCTTTTTTTACTTTCCTTGCTTTAAAACAAATTTATCCCTATTTGAAAAAAAATTTTTTTTGGATTTTATTATTTATTTATTGACACAGAGAGAGAGAGTACAAGCAGAGGGAGCAACAGAGAGAGAGGGAAAGGAAGAGGCAGACTCTCCACTGAGCAGGGAGTCCCACATGAGGCTCAATCCCAGGACCCTGGGGATCATGATCTGAGCTAAAAGCAGATGCTTAACTGACAGCCCCAAGAGCCCCAATCCCCATTTTTTTAAGCCACAAAAGGAATTGGGAGGGCGCCTGGGTGGCTCAGTGGGTTAAGCCTCTGCCTTCAGCTCAGGTGATGATCTCAGGGTCCTGGGATGGAGGCCCGCATCAGGCTCTCTGCTCAGAGGGGAGCCTGCTTCCTCCTCTCTCTCTGCCTGCCTCTCTGCCTACTTGTGATCTCTCTGTCTGTCAAATAAATAAAATAAAATTAAAAAAAAAAAAAAGGAATTGGGCACCCTGTAAATATTTTAGTATCGTAGAAGCACATAACATACATGAAATGGCTCTGTGAAACCTCCCTAAGTGATTACTATGAGAACACAAAATGCTTACCACTATTATAATATATAATATATGTACTTCTCTAAGAATATAATGATCTGTTCTCTTACTCTACAAAATGATCCAAAGTAAAGAAAATTGTGTACCCAGAAAAAATCCTAGGGAAAGGGGAATCTTTAATTTATATAATCTCCTATTGATTGAAGTTTTAAAAGTACTTAATTATTTTGTGATAGTTATTTTAAAAAATTAAACAGTAAAAATGAAAATGTCAAATTTATCAAAAACTGAATAAATTACAGAGAGGTTTCCAGAATTTTTCTGTGTATGTAACTAGAGTGTAGGCTCTGGAGCCAGATGGCTTGGGTTCCTCTCAGGCCTTCTCCACTTGCTTGATATTCACACTTGGTCATATCTTAATACTTCAAGTTATTTATCCTTAGAATGAGGAAAACAATGGTCCCTAATTAATTAAATGATGTAAAACTCTTAGAACAGTGTCTAGAACACTGTAAACGCTCAACAGATGTTAGCTATTATAATTACTACCCATTCTCTTAAAAGTATCTGCCTTCGGCTCAGGTCATGATCCCAGGGTTCTGGGATTGAGAGTCTTGCTTCAGGCTCCTTGCTTCTCCCTCTCCATCTACTGCTCCCCCTGCTTATGCTCTCTCGCTCTCTGTCAAATAAATAAAATCTTTATTAAAAAGTAGTAGTATTAATTTTTTTAAATGTCAGATATTCAATGTCTAGAGAAAGAAACTAAGGTTCAAAGAGAACATTTCCACTGATAAAATTTCACTCAAGTAAATAAGATCCCATGTGGTAAAAGAGGGAAAAAAACCAGTAAGACCAGATTCAGGTACAGTATCATCCATCTAGTATAACTCTAATACAAATGATCTTCTTCCTATATTTTTCATTCCACTAAGGCAAGATCTGACCTCAAAATATGGTCAAACTGGCCAGCATTAAATCTGACTCCCATTAAAATAGAGCCTAGACTGGGTCACCTGGTGGCTCAGTTGATTAAGTGGTTAAGCAATTGACTCTTGATTTCAGCTCGGGTCATGATCTCAGAGTCCTGTGATCAAGGCCCATAGTAGGGGGGTCTGCTTGAAGACTCTCTCTCCTTCTGTCCCTCACCCAACTCACGCAAAGGCACAGATGCATGCATACACTCCCTCTCCCAAATAAATGCTCTTAAAATGAAAAAAAAAAAAAGGACCTAAACCAATTAGTTTTAGGTGACAAAAATAACCTCAATAGTGGTACCCTATGGGCCCAAAGTTAGGAAAAACATAGGGCAACTGAGAGCAAAACAAACAAACCTAGTTAGTCACAATGGGCTATAATGTGGAAGCTTATAAATTTGTCAAATAGTGAGTTTCACCTCTTTAGGAATAAACTACTTTATCCTATCAACATAAACAGATACATAGTTTATATGTATATGTAATAATTCCTTTCCTATTCTTCAAGAAAAAAGCTAGCAAATTCCTTATTAAAAAATGTGTGCATCTTGATTTAAAAAAAAAAATGTGTGCAGAAGATACTTTCCCAAGGTGCCTGGGTGGCTCAGTGGGTTAAAGCCTCTGCCTTTGGCTCAGGTCATGATCTCAGGGTCCTGGGATGGAGGCCCTCATCGGGCTCTCTGCTCAGCAGGAAACCTGCTTCCTCCTCTCTCTGCCGGCCTCTCTGCCTACTTATGATCTCTCTCTCGGTCAAATAATTAAATAAAATATTTTAAAAAGAAAGAAGAAGAAAAGAAGGAGGAGGAGGAGGAGGGGGAGGGGGAACTTTCCTGTAGGGAAACTGGAGATTAATTATCTACCTCTTGCCCAAATAGTGTAGATTGGAGAGATGAGTTAACAACTTGCTAAATAAAAAGCTTAAAGGTAGGAGCCCAGGGGTGCCTGGGTGGCTCATATGGTTGAATGGCTGCCTTTGATCTCAAGAGTCCTAGGATTGAGTCCCATGTTGGGCTCCTTGATCAGTGGGGAGTCTGCTTCTCCTCTGCCTCTCACCCCATGCTCCTGCTCTCTCGCAAATGAATAAATAAAATCTTAAAAAAAAAAAAGAAAGGTAGGACCCCAGAGTGGCTTCCCACATTTGTTACACTTCCTAATATGCATAACTGTGTACAGGACCTGAAGAGAAAAATAGGATTTCATAGAGATATATTAGATTCTTTTTTCATAACACATTGGTTGCATTTAAGAAAATTTTAGAAGCATTATTAGAAACTTAAGTTTTATTTGAGGAAAGGTTACTTATCCCACTTTTCCTTCCTCAAATTCATCTAAAGTTACCAGAATATTAAAATTGTGAAAAAAATTTTTTTAAAAATTGTGTTTGGGGGATGCCTGGATGGCTCAGCTGGTTAAGCCTCTGACTTTGGCTCAGGTCTCCATCCCAGAGTCCTAAGATGGAGTCCTGTGTCAGGCTCATTGCTCAGTGGGGAGCCTACTTCTCCCTCTGCTTGCTGCTCCCACTGCTTGTGCTCTCCCTCTCTCGTTGATAAACAAATGGATAAAATTAAAACAAAACAAAAGAAAAAAAACCCCTGTGGTTGGGATCACCAGGGGACCTTGTATGTGAAGTATGAAAAGAAGTAGCATGGAAATGCTAGATGCCAGAATGAGGAAATGGGAAAGATAATACTATCCAAATAAAAGAAAATGCCCACTAATTGAAAGAGATACAAACACCCCTATGTTTACAGTAGCATTACTTATAGTAGCCAAAATATGGAAGCAGCCCAAGGATCTACAGATTGATGAATGGGTAAGGTGGGTAAGGTGGGTAAGGTATTATACCACAATAATTGTGTGGTATATATACACACACACACACACACACACACACACACACACACACACCACAATGGAATATTATTCAGCCTTAAAAAGAACAAAATCTTGCAATTTGCAACAACATGGATGGACCTGGAGAGTATAATGGTAAGTAAAATAATTCAGTTAGAGAAAGACAAATGGCATTATGATTTCACTCATACGTGGAATTTAGGAAACAACAAGAAAAGGGGAAAAAAATAAGAGAGACAAAGACAAACCAAGAAGTAGACTCTTAATTATAGAGAATAAATTGATGGTTACCAGAGGGGAGATGGGCAGGGGGATGGGTTAAATAAGTGATGGGGATTAAGGCGTGCACTTGCCAAGAGCACCAAATGATGTATGGAAGTGTTGAATCACTATATTGTACACCTGAAACTAATGTAACATTTTACATTAACTAACTGGAATTAAAATGAAAACTTAAAAAAGAAACGAAAAAAAAGCTGTATGTCACACCTACCAAACCAGATGCCAGAACACACACCCAAGCATCAAATGGCAAGAGGGGAAACAAAAGAAGGAAGATAAAACTCAAGGTCTTTCTCCCTGCCTTGTGAAGGGTCACAGGAAGTATCTGTGAAATGTGAATTCCAGTAACAACCTCCTCCCTAGGATGGAATTGAGGGCCATCACAGAGAAATTACTTAATTATTTCTTCCCTTGAGAGTAAACTGGGTCATGCACATGCAGATTCCCCTTTTGGGGACCTAATGGGTCCCTCTCTGTACACAGCCAATTTAAAACATAAATTTAGGGAAACAAAACAAGATCATCAGGACATAAATACTATGACCATATGCAAACGATGCAGCAGTAACATTACTGTATAATTTCCATTACTACTTCCATAACTGAATTCAGCTCAACAGTTAAACTAACGATTTGAATTAAGCAGAAAGGTAATCTGATGCCAAGAAATATGTGGTAAACTGGAGAGTGGAAAAATACTTGCTTAAGCCACAGACTATTCAACTGAGATGGATTATTGAAGGGGCCCACACTGTAGATTTCTTTATGCTGGTACATCATCTGAAAATATCTGGCTTTGGTTTAAGATGGGATATTCTTAAATATGTTTTAAGTTTCCCAAAGCTTAAATCAGCAGTCATTTAGTTTGTGGGCAATGCACTAACTTAAGATCCTTTCTTTCCACAGACCAAAATTAATCAATCATCTGTCTCTGTAAAGAATTTGGGCTTCTGAAAGAATTTTAAATCTATGCTAGGAAAGGCCTGAGGTACTAGGTCTAAAAGGAATTGTGGCAAAGTCTGACTTCTTAGAAACTACTGTCTCAACATGTTTTTCTTTTGAGGAGCAATAAAATTCCATATATGGAATAAGACTTGATGGCATACAACCCAATGAATCTGGTGCCCAGTGGGAAATTTCTGCTGCTTCTAGAGACCCTATGGAAGCAAATACAGCTGAGCAGCAATGCTCTGTGTCCACTTCTGCTTTCCCATATCCTGAACAAAGGACAGTCCTCACCAGTCTCCAGCTTATAAAACAATATTAAGGAGAGGTGCTCAATAAATAGCAGATTCCTACTGTAATTAAAAAAGGGAAGGAGAGAGTTTAAGGACGCTGTTTAAAAAATTTTTTTTTATTTATTTATTTGACAGAGAGAGATCACAAGTAGGCAGAGAGGCAGGCAGAGAAAGAGGGGGAAGCAGGCTCCCCGCTGAGCAGAGAGCCCGACATGGGACTCAATCCCAGGACCCTGAGATCATGACCGACCGGAGCTGAAGGCAGACGCCCAACCCTCTGAGCCACCCAGGCGCCCCAAGGACGCTGTTTTAAATGGAAAGGAAATGGCAAAAATTGGAAGGTGAACATTATTTTTAAAAATAAAATTGGGCGCCTGGGTAGCTCAGTGGGTTAAAGCCTCTGCCTTAGGCTCAGGTCATGATCTCAGGGTCCTAGGATCAAGGCCCGCATTGGGCACCCTGCCTACTTGGTGGGAAGCTTGCTTCTCCCTCTCTCACTCCCCCTGCTTATGTTCCCTCTCTCGCTGTGTGTCTCTCTCTCTCTGTCAAATACATAGACAAAACCTTTAAAAAAGAGAGAGAGATGAATCAGGGTCCTATCAGCTTCCGTTTCTTCATTGACCTCCTCCTAGACTAGCTAGCACCGTTTCTCCAGATAGGCAGAAAGAGACTCTGAAACAATTTTCCATGAAGTATAGAAAGAAGTGAGATTAACATTTTTTGAACATCTATTATGTGCTAGGTACCTCATTAAAAAAAAAAAAACAACACTTTACATAACTTTCACAATCATTTGGGAAAGAAAACAAGGCTTAAAATTTTTTCCTGACATCAGGTAGAACTCTAGGCCTGCAGGGCTCCAAAACCGTTGCATTAACTACAATAGAACATGATCACCCGCAGAGATGTACTTGAATCTACTCTGCTCGACAGCACTTTCTCTTACCCTGGAAGAAAGGCAACCCTGGCCTGTTCTCACCACGTTCCTGGACCTTAAGAAGCCATGGATTTTCTAGTTCTTACCCTGATTATAGCTCTCAGGCTGTGCCTATATTGGTTCATGACAGTCATACAGCTCACTCCTACTGCCGAAGTGATGCTGTAGGGACAATGTCATGGAAAAGGCACGCAGAAACTGCTAGCAAGTTAAAAAACATGCAAGAAGCAGAATTCTACCAGGATCAAGGCTTCTAAGTCTACCATTCTCACTAGTGGAAAGGATAAGGAAACAGTCCACAACAGTGGATATTTCAAAAATATTTTAAATCTTCACGATTTGTTGTTTTTTTGTAGCAGCAGCTTCACCTAATTACACTTTGCTAAAGCGAATATTAAAATTCATCTTCCTTCTCAGAGGAAATGCAGCAGATTGTGGCAATTCACTCTCCACCCAGACACAGGGAGGGCAAATAAATCTGAGACAAAATAGTCTAGGAAAACATGCAGCACAATTGATCAATTTAGCAAGAATAATTAGGAGTTGGTTGGGGCGCCTTGGTGGCACAGTTGGTTAAGCATCTGACTTTTGATTTTGGATCAGGTCATGATCTCAGGGTGGGGAGATCAAGCCCCACATGTGCTCCTATGCTCAGGGCAAAGTTTGCTTGAGTTTCTCTCTCCCTTTCCCTCTGCCCCTCCCCACTCTGCACTCTCTCTCTCTCTCATAAATAAATCTATAAAAAGAGCTGATTGCTCACAGAAAATATTTTAACCAAACATAAGAAAAAAACCGCAAAAACAATTTATACAAAAATAAATTGCATTAAGACTTTAAATGTGAAAAATAAAACTTAAACCAAAAAAAGAAAGAAAATGTTTTAACCAAATTCAAGATTATTATCTTCCAAATAAAAAATCCAAAATAACTGATCAAACTTTTTTCTGAAAATTTGGGAATAGTTTCTCAGGGGAGGTTTTTTTGTGCGGGGGGGGGGGGGGGGGGGGGAATGTACTGTTGTTGACAATAAACACAATCTAACAGAGTTAACATTCCTTTCAGCCAGATGTTGTTCCTAAACTGGTTAATATCCAAAGATTTGTCAGTAGTTTTCAACTCCAACTTAAAGATACATTCCTTTCATAAAAAATTTTAGATTTCTTCAAATGAATAAAATGAATAGTTTACCAAGCAGTATTAAAGGATTTTAGGTCCATGCCCCCTTAATCCTTTCTCTTTTGCCACATCCTCCCCCTCCCCATTCAGCATTTCCACAAGAAAAAATAAGTTAGCTTGCTGTTTTAACTAGAGACCTGCATTTGAGAGAGTCTCAGAAGTAGTAAGACTGCAACTTTTGGTTCAGCGCATTCTCTCTCATTTAGTGTTAATGGGTAGTTGTTCTAGTTCTGTGACATTAATACCATTAAAACGCTAATTCTGTATAACATGCTTAAAAGAAGGCATCAAAATTCTTTAAATAATCAGGTTTTTACATGTGATACTTCATTACTCCAGGTGGCAACTTTTAGGCTGTTGTTTCCTCTGACATTCCTGAAGATTCTGCTTCAACACCAGACCCTTTGTGGCCCTGAACGTGTGACGGGGAGTGATTATAATACAACAGAGAGATGACGATGACTCCATTTGTCCGATACTTCAGTGACACATCACTGAAGAGGGAACACATATAAATGACAGGTCAGCAGTGTTTAGTAAAGTGTTTGCTAAAAGTTACACGGCAGTCTTCTGCCATTACCCCACACAAAGAAATAAGGAGGCTCTTTAGAGTAGAAGAACCTTATCAGTCGTGTGAGGACAAAGTAATGGCAAAGAAACATAGTCAGTACAAAAAAAATTATTTTTAGATAGATCATGGAGCATCTGGGTGGCTCAGTTGGTTAAGGAGGGGATTCTTGGTTTTGGCTTGGGTCATGATATCGGGGTTGTGAGATAAAGTCCTATGTCAGGCTCTCTGCGCAGGGGGGAGTCTACTTCCCCCACCTCTCCCTCTGACCCTTTCCCAGCTCATTCATGTGTGTGTGCACACACACACACAACCACACTCTCTCTGTAAAATAAATAAATAGATCTTTTTAAAAAATAGTGGATTATAGGTCTAAACTTGAAATACCACCATAAAACTGACAGAAAAAAATATAGGATATCTTGGTGACCTTGAAGTAGACAAAGATTTCTTGGACAGAACATACTACGCTAACCATAAAGGAAAAAATTTCAGCTCAGCTAAATGCACCATTAAGGAAATGAATAGACAAGCTTACAGATTAGAAAAAATATTCACAACACACACATCTGACAACAAACTTTTATCCAGAATATACAGAGTTCTACAACAATAAAAAGATTTAAAAAAAAAACCCAGTAAAAAAAAAAAAAGTAGGTAAAAGACTTGTACAATACATGAATGGCCAATAAACACATGGAAAGGTACCCACCAGGGAAATGGAAATTAAAAACCACAACAAAATACCATTTCACATCTACTACACGGACTAAAATAATAAGATGAATAACACTTAATGTCAGCAAGGACATAAAACAATTGGAAATCTCATACATTGTTGTTAGGAGTGTAAGATGGTGTATTTACTCTAGGGGATTGTTTCCTACTTTCTTGTAAGGTCAAACATGCACCTACCTATGAATCAGTAATTCTATACTTAAGTACATACCCAAGAGAAATGAAGACATATATTCGCATTCACTCACACACACATGAAAATTGAACAAGAATGTTCAAACTTATTCATAACATCCAGAAATCAAAACTAATCTAAATTATAGTAAGAAAATTATGGGGGCAGCTGGCTGGCTCAGTAGGAAGAACATGTGCCTCTTAATCTCAGGGTCATGAGTTTGAGTCCTATGTTGGGTGTTGATATTCTGCAGATAAATAAAAAATAAAAACAAAGAAATTATGGAATACTTGTACAGTGAAATACTAATCAACATTAGAAAAATAATGAACTACTGGGGCACCTAGCTGGCTCAGTCGGTAGAACACATGACTCTTGATCTTCTTGGAGTGGTAAGCTGGAGCCCCACACTGGGCTTAGAGTTCACTTAAAAAAAAAAAAAAACAAAATGGGGCACCTGGGTGGCTTAGTGGTTAAGCCTCTGCCTTTGGCTCAGATCATGATCCTGGAGTCCCAGGATCGAGCCCTGCATCGGGCTGCCTGCTCAGTGGGAAGCCTGCTTCTCCCTCTCTCACTCCCGCTGCTTGTGTTCCCTCTCTGGCTGTGTTTCTCTCTGTCAAATAAATTAAAAAAAAAAAAAAATCTTTAAAATTTAAAAAAAAAAAAAAAAAAAAAAGAACTACTGACTCAGGTAGAAACCATGACTCCCAAAAAAGCATGATGATAGATGAAAGAAGACTTATGCAAGACAGTACCTACTATGTGGCTCCATTCCTTTATAAATTTCAAGAACAAAACTGATTTATGGTGAAAAAAATCAGAAAGTAGTTACCTGCATTGCAGATGAGGAGAGAAATCGACTGGAAAGGGCAATGAGGGAAACTTCTAGGGATGTCGGAAATGTTCAAAAGCTTATATAGTCACTACAGAGGTATATACAATTGTCACAACTCACTGAATTGAATACCTAAGAACATATTACTGATGTTAGTTATACTTCAATATTCAAAAATGTTAAGGAGTCAGAATTAATCCAAGTGACAGTTAAATAATCCAACACAAAGAAAAATTGGGCAGCTTTTTAATTTCATCTGAATTTTAATAACTGTGAAATATTTAAAATGCACTAAAAATATAAACTACAATATAATGAACATTCATATAACTCAACTTTACCAATCTTCACAACTTTACCAACATTCATGTAACTCAACTTTACCAAGGAAGAGTGGGCCTTGGGGATTGATATTTGATCCCAAGACCCATGAGGTCATATTTGTTCGGCTTTATTTCCTAACAAACAGCCCCCATGAACCTCTCTTTGATTCCATTCATCCTTTTCATGCCCTAGTAGTGATTGTATCCTGAATTTGGTGTGTAACAAATTCATTATTTCTCTTGTATTTCAAGTCCAAGGACCTAAAAAATGAACTGCATTGCAACAGCTCGTTTAGGCCACCTATATTTTATTTATCTACTTATTTTTATTATTTTTTAAGATTTTATTTATTTATCAGAGAGAGAGAGCATAAGCAGGTGGAGCAGCAGGCAAAGGGAGCCTGATGCAGGACTTGATCCCAGGACCCCGGGATCATGACCTGAGCTGAAGGCCGGCGCTTAACCGACTGAGCCACCTAGGTATCCCTTAATTTATAATTTTTTAAAGATTTTCTTTCTTTCTTTCTTTCTTTTTTGTGTGTGTGTGTGTGTGAGAGAGAGCGAGAGCGAGAGAGAGAGAGAGAGAGAGAGAGAGAGAGAGCGCACAAGCAAGGGAAAGGGGCAGGGAGAGAAGCAGATTTTCCGCTGAGCAGGGAGCCTGATGTGGGGCTCAATCCCAGGATCCTGGGATCATGACCTGAGCCAAAGGCAGATGCTTAACCTACTGAGCCACCCAGGCACCCTAATTACTTATTTTTAAAGATTTATTTATTTGAGAGATAGAGTGCATGCAAGTTCATGCACTAGAGTGGGGCAGGGGCAGAAGGAGAAAGTCTTCAAGCGGACTCCTGGCTCGAGTGCAGAGTGGGCCTTGGGGCTTGATATTTGACCCCAGGATCCATGAGATCATGACCTGAGCTGAAACCAAGGGTCAGGCACTTAATCAAATGGGCCACCCAGGAGCCCCTAGGTCACCTGCGTTTTAAATAACCCTTTTATACTTGAACTTGATGCTCTGTATACTCCATACTCCTTTCATTTAGTAAACATACATCATACCAGTGATGTGACTGGTGTTTTGCTAGGTGCCAAGAACACAGTTTTACAAGAGCAGAATGCCTGGCATAAAAATAATTTCATACAAGTGTGCTAATGCTACCAGAGAATACTATAAACTTTTTGCAAAAGAAAATGATTCCTTACCTTGTCAAAATATTCCAAACATCTAAATCATTGTGAGTAAATTTACTTGGCAACAATGGCCAACACAAATACAATATTTATACAAATAATTTCCCCCTTTCTCCTGATTTTTCACATTAAAAAGGGCAAAAAGAAACACCATCTAAGTCCTAGAGTCTGGCCTTTCTTTGCAATATTCATTAAGAGAGTCTTGCCATCAGGGCGCCTGGGTGGCTCAGTTGGTTGAGCGACTGCCTTTGGCTCAGGTCATGATCCTGGAGACCCGGGATCGAGCCCCAGGGCTCCCTGCTCAGTGGGAAGCCTGCTCCTCCCTCTCTCACTCCCCCTGCTCGTGTTCCCTCTCTGGCTGTGTTTCTCTCTGTCAAATGGATAGAATCTTAAAAAAAAAAAAAAAAAAAAAAAGAGAGAGAGAGAGTCTTGCCATCATTCACTAAAGAACAATGAAGAAATCTCAAGTTTCACAATAATCAGTGGCAAAATTAATTGTAATCTAGATCAGTCAATATTCCTTCTTCCCTAATGATTCTTTTCTGCTTGAAGAAGAGAGCTTTATAAATGCTGCCTGTGTTGATCTAAAGAAGACCAGTTACTAGTTATAATGAAAGATGCAAGAACGTAAGCTGATTTATCTGCACATCTATACAAAAAATCTCTTATCTTGGGGCGCCTGGGTGGCTCAGTTGGTTAAGCGACTGCCTTTGGCTCAGGTCATGATCCCCGAGACCCAGGATCGAGTACCACATCGGGCTCCCTGCTGGGCGGGAAACCTGCTTCTCCCTCTCTTACTCCCCCTGCTTTTGTTCCTTCTCTGGCTGTGTTTCTCTCTGTCAAATAAATGAAATCTTAAAAAAAAAAATGTTCAAAAAATCTCTTATCTGGCACCTCTGTGTGTCTCCATCACAACAATGAAGTTCACAGTAAGGTATTACAAATCCTGAGGTTCCATCTGAATGATCAAAAGGAGATTAAATTATATTTAGAATATTTTTAGTGTTAAAAATAATTTGGTATTTCAATTCTCTGACTGTCCATGTATTTGTATATAGTCAGTTTAACAACTCTTCATTCTCTATACTATATTAAGAGTAATAAAATATGAGAACTAGAAGCCATCTTATTTTTAATAGATAAGAAATGTAAGGCTGTAATGCAAAATTATTTTTTCCAAGGTTACACAGAGAGCTAATGGCCAGCAAAAACACTTTGCTTGATTTTTCTCCCAAGTACCTTGCCCTCTCATGCTTAGGTTTGGAACCAAAGCATTTTTGGTACCAAAAGACTCAGGGAGTTTTTATAACTACCACATCCCAAGGATTGGAGTTATCTTTTTTTTTTTAAAGATTTTATTTATTTGACAGAGAGAAACATAGCCAGAGAGGGAACACAAGCAGGGGGAGTGAGAGAGGGAGAAGTAGGCTTCCCGCCAAGCAGGGAGCCCGATGTGGGGCTGGATCCCGGATCTCTGGGATCATGACCTGAGCCGAAGGCAGTCGCTTAACCAATTGAGCCACCCAGGCGCCCCAGATTGGAGTTATCTTAAGGATCTCAAAGACTTCTTTTGAGACTCAAGCACAAAAGAAACAGAAGGGAATTTGAGAAATAAAAAGAAAAGAGTGGGAAGAAACATTACAGGTAGAGAAGTAAGAGAAAACCAGATCTTTCTCCCTACCACAATCTCTCTAGAGAGAAACAGGAAAAACATGCAAGGAAAACATTTTTCTTGTCAAAAAATATATATGAAAATATATATTCAAATATATATGAATATCTTTACAATTCTGCCAGACTCGGCTGCTAAAAACTAGGTTGGCAGTATTTGAAATTATTTTATTTATTTTCTAGTATCAATGCCATATACTAATCTTGTGAGTACTGTCATTATTTTGTATCCTGAAATGAAACTAACAAGTACAAAAACCAGCTCTATAACACTGTAAGTGGACAAAGCAGATACATATAGTAACATCTGTGGTGAACAGTGATTTTCAGAAATCACTTTAGTCTTTTTTTGTAGAATTTTTATTTGCCCAGAGCCAGCTCAATTTTTCAATTACTTTTACTTTATGTTCATTGAAAAACAAGTTTAGTTCTATCCTAGAATGTAATTAATACTCTTTGACGAGAGGCACCTGGCTGGCTCAGTTGGTGGAGCATGTGACTCTTGATCTTGGGGTCGTGAGCTCAGAGCCCCATGTCGGGTGCAGAGCTTACTTAAAAAAAAAAAAAAACTTTGAAAAGACTAGTGCCAGGGGCGCCTGGGTGGCTCAGTTGGTTGGGCGACTGCCTTCGGCTCAGGTCATGATCCTGGAGACCCGGAATCGAGTCCCACATCGGGCTCTCTGCTCAGCGGGAAGCCTGCTTCTCCCTCTCTCACTCCCCCTGCTTGTGTTCCCTCTCTGGCTGTGTTTCTCTCTGTCAAATAAATTTTTAAAAAAATCTTAAAAAAAAAAAAAAAGAAAAGACTAGTGCCAAATATTTATCCTTAGTACTCTAAAATGTAGTATAGATTCTAGTGGTTTTTAAAAAATGTAGACAGCCTTTATTGCAATGAAAACACCTAACAATTTAAATACCTTCACTGGCCAACAATTACCGCGAAATAAGAAGGTAAACCCAAGACACTTAGTGTTCAGTGAAACATTGTGTTTCATTTGGGCAAACATTTATTTGTAAAGGTGGATACAGTTTGGAGAATGCTACTTTGCTAAAATTGATGTTTTTCAAAAGTAAAATAACATAGTAATATACTAAAAATGGAAGAGCTAACGGAAGAAGTTTGCCTAGATGATTACAAAAGAAAACTGACTTTTCCATTACAAAGCACTCAATAGACAATGAATAAAATTGTTACAAGAATACCTAAAAGATCAGTTTATTATTTTTGCTATTAATACATTAAAATTATTAAAAAGTCAGTGCTTCAGAGACTTGAAAACCAGCTATGTCATCAAGTGTGTTTGCTGGAGTTTGAACATCACTTGCTTATTCCTACCTTTAGACATGCCACTGCCCTCACAAAGAATATTTATGTCTCTCTTCTGTACCTCCCATCCCCACCCATTTCCCACCTAACCCAAAACACATTCCTAACATCAGTTGCTTCCTTATTCCAAGTTCTCCGAGCATTTGTCTACCACTTGTAATGTATGAAATAATGTAGGTTAATTTATGTGCAGTTTATTAGCATGTATAAACCCATTCTGGGTACTTCTTAAAAGTAAGGTCTGTGAGGGTTGCTTGGCTGGCTGAGTTGCTAGAACATGAGACTCTTGATCAGGGGTCATGAGTTCGAGCCCTATGTTGGCCACAGAGTTTACTTAAAAAAAAAAAAAAAAAAAAAAGTAGGGTCTCTGGGGCTCCTATTTGCTTTCCATCATTCCCAGAGTTCCTAACAGTGTGTGGGTGTTCAATATGCCCAATTAATCACATACAGCTATTTGTGCCCAGCATGAAAAATCCTAGACAAAGGTGAGGAGACATTAACAATAATCTCCAGACAGATGCAACAACACAGAATCCAGGAGCACAATTTCCTGCACATTAAGCCAATCATAACAATAAATCCTGTTGGTCTTTAGATTTGCTAGCTTAACCTAAACAGATTTATCAGAGAAGCAGTCTATTATAATGATAAATACCAAGAGGTGTGGAGCTGGATAAATCTGAGTAACTACCTTGCCTCTACCACCCAAGTGCTGTGACCATCAACAAATTATTTAATCTCTCCAAGCCTCAATTTCTTCACATTGATTATACCTGCCTCACAATGCTATTAAAAGAATAAATTGTGATAATGCACATACAGAGTTTAGCAGTGGAAGTTCTCAATAACATCATTATTATTTCTACTGTTTCAATTTTTTTTTAAATTTACAATTTAGCTATATCTGGGGGTACCTGGCTGGCTCAATCAGTAGAGCATGTGACTTGATCTCAGAGGTTATGAGTTTGAGCCTCACATTGGGTATACACGTTAAAAATTTTTCTTGGGCGCCTGGGTGGCTCAGGGGGTTAAAGCCTCTGCTTTTGGTTCAGGTCATGATCTCAGGGTCCTGGGATCGAGGCCTGCATCGGGCTCTCTGCTCAGCAGGGAGCCTGCTTCCTCCTCTCTCTCTGCCTGCCTCTCTGCCTACTTGTGATCTCTCTCTCTGTCAAATAAATAAATAAAATCTTAAACAAAATCTTTTTTTTCTTTTTAGGGGCGCCTGGGTGGCTTAGTCAGTAAGCGTCTGCCTTCAGCTCAGGTCATGATCCTGAAGTCCTAGGATGGAGCCCGGCATCGGGCTCCCTGCTCGGAGGGAAGCCTGCTTCTCCCTCTCTCCCTCCCTCTGCCTGTGTTCCCTCTCTAGCTGTGTTTCTGTCAAATAAATAAAATCTTTTAAAAAATAAAATAGGGCGCCTGGGTGGCTCAGTTGGTTAAGCGACTGCCTTCATCTCGGGTCATGATCCCGGAGACCCAGGATTGAGACCCACATCGGGATCCCTGCTCAGTGGGAAGCCTGCTTCTCCCTCTCTCACTCCCCCTGCCTGTGTTCCCTCTCTAGCTGTGTTTCTCTCTGTCAAATGAATAAATAAAATCCTTAAAAAAATAAAAATTTTCTTTTTAAATTTTTTATTTTTTAAATTAATAATAAATAATAATAATAATCAATAGCTTCAATGTCTGCATTGTAATAGTGGAGGCAAATTTGCCCAGCAACCACTCCATTATGCATTTCACAGTTTAGTGAAGCTGCCAATCTTGATATACCAGGGATGGGCACATGACCCAGGCCTAGATCAGAGTCTCCATCAATCTGGAAATGTTGATCGTTTGAAGAGGTAGACAAAGCAGAGCTAATCAGAGTCCTTCCAAGAAACTGATATGTGGATGCTAGAAAAAAAATGTTTCTTTTTTAACAGGGGTTATTATGTTACGGTAATATATTCCTAGAACTGCCAATGCCATTTTAGCTGACTACACAGAATTAGACTCCACGGCAGGAGATGTTGCAGCCAAGATAATTTGAGCCTTTGGATCTCTCTGGACCTAAACCTAGATCCACCCCCAGTCTTAGGAACTATATGAGATAATACATTCCACTTCTGCTTAGTTTGGTTTGAGTATTTGCAACCTAAATAATTCTGACTAAGAAAAAACTGTACAGGGGCAACTGGGTGGCTCAGTTGGTTAAGCATCTGACTTTGGCTCAGGTCATGATTCCAGGGTCCTGGGATCAAGCCTCGTGTTGTGCTCTCTGTTTGGTGCAGAGTCTGCTTCTCCCTCTCCCTCTGTCCCTCCCTGCTGCTCATGCTCAATCTCTCTCTGTCTCTCAAATAAATAAATAAATAACATCTTTTAAAAAATAGTTTTATTGATAAACTCATTTTACTAATAAGCCTATGATTTTTCTGAGTCTCTTTCAAAATCAAACCTTCCCATTTTCCAAGTGTGAAGTGTAACACTTTATATACATTCCAGACTATTCTTAACTGGTTATATGTCAAAGAATTTTAGTAATGTCTTGGGAGCCAAGTCACAGAAACAAACCAAGTTTGAGTTCTGCAACTCTTTTATTCTTTCCATAGGGCAAATCTACAGATGCCGTAATCACCGGCACTTTGTTCACATACAAAATTATTTCATGAGTTGTGTTTTTTAAACTGAAATCAAACAAATTGCATGAAGGAATTAACGTATTTTCCTTGCACTTTCCTGGCACTCACATAAAGTAACTAAATAAAAAAATAAAATAAAAATAACTAAATCAACTGTATTTCTCCAGACACAAAAATTAAACACAAAAGCACATACAGTCATTTCTCCAAAGCCAGAAGCTCCTTTCTGTAATCTAGGGAAAAACCCCTTTAAAGGAAGAATATGCTCTTATGCTGTGTGACTAGATATAATGTTTATAAACTAAGATTTTTCTTCGCAGTACCCAGAGCCAGCACAGTTGTATTACCCAAGTGTTTTACAACAAAGCTGAATGGTGTAAGTTTAACCCTCCCAAGTATTCCATTTTTTCCAACTGGTAAGAACCATTCTCCTATTATCCCTGAATAGAAACCTCAGGGCCTGGGTTCCTGGGTGTCTCAGTCAGTCAAGCAGCTACCTTCGGCTCAGGTCATGATCCCAGGGTCCTGGGATAGAGTCCCTCACTGGGCTCCCTGTTTAGCGGGAAGCCTGCATCTCCCTCTCCCTCTGCCTGCTGCTCCCCCTAATCCTGTGCTCTCAATCTGTCAAATAAATAAATAAATAATAAAATCTTAAAAAAGAAAAGAAGCCTTAGGGCTAACTGATTACGTCCAATCTGACCCCACAGCCCATCATTCCTTCCTTTAAAACAGTGGCTCTCAATTTTCCACCCAATGTCTTTATGAGGGATCCAATGCCTGTGCTTGCAAAAGAGGCTCACTGCCAGAGATTTTCTTTTTTCTTTTCTTTTAGATTTAATTTATTTATTTGACAGAGAGAAACACAGCTAGAGAAGGAACGCAAACAGGGGGAGTGAGAGAGAGAGAGAAGCAGGCTCCCCGCTGCGCAATGTGAGACTTGATCCCGGGACTCCAGTATCACAACCTGAGCTGAAGGCACACACCCAACCACTGAGCCCCCCAGATGTCCCATGCATGCCAGAGATTTTCTACAGGTGTCAAATCTTTGGGTGCACAGGCAGTCAGAGGGAGGCTATTTAGGTAGGATAAGGTCCCCAGTGGATTCTTCTGACCCGTGGCAAAAATCACCTACTTTAACCGTTCTTTGAAATGTGTCTTCCCTTCTATTCCCACCCTCTACAGCGGTCACCACCTCTGCTTTGGGCTGCTTTCATTAAACAGCTGTAGTCTTTCCTCTCCGCATTGTATTCAGTGCATCCATTCCTGCCAACCCAAAATTCTGTTCCCATCATGTCACTTCCTGGCTCAAAAATGGATTGCATCAGTTCCCCACCCTTCTATCTCTTCAACCTCTTCCCCTGTCTGTTGGCCTTTTCTCCTTGCCTTATAAATATGTCCCAATTCCTCCCCATGTAAAACAAAATAAAAAGCAACCAACTACAAAAGTAAAACCTTCCTTTGAGGCGCCAGGGTGGCACAATCATTGAGCGTCTGCCTTCAGTTCAGTCTTGGGATGGAGCCCCGCATCGGGCTCCCTCCTTGGTGGGAAGCCTGCTTCTCCCTCTCACTCCCTCTGCTTGCGTTCCCTCTCTAGCTGTGCTTCTCTCTGTCAAATAAATAAATAAAATCTTAAAAAAAAAAAAAAAAAACGCAAAACCTTCCTTAGACACTTCACTTAACTCTAGTTGCCATCATTGCCTCTTTTTTTTTTTCTTCTGAGAAACTTGGTCTACTCACTGCCTCTTGATCCTGTCACTCTGCAGAAATTGCTCTTATGAGAACTCTAATGATCTGGTTCTCTAATTACCAAATTCAATGGACTTTTTAATTCTTGATTGTCTTGGCTTCTGTAGCAAGAATGTGAAGATGCTGATCACATTCTCCTTTTTGGAATTCTTACCTCGCCGACTTGCACTGTACCATTTTCTCCAGGCTCCTTCTCTGCCTCTCGGGCCATTTCTTTCCAGATTCTTGTTCCTGCACTCCTTGTTTCAAATGCAGGGGTTGTGCAGGGTCCCATCCTGGGTCCACTTCTCTTTCAATTTGCACTCTCTCAAAGATTACATCAACACTCATGGCATCAAATACCACCTTTACCCTGACATCTCATAAGTCTTCGTTCTCACATTTCTCTTGTCTGTAGACCATACACCAGACTAGCTATTGGACTTCTGCACCAGTATGTCACACAGGTAGCTCCAACATGTCCCAAGCCAAACTTCTTATCTTCACTCAAAAGACAGTCCCTCGCCTGTTACTTTTGGTTTCATAGTTATCTGGTTTCCCAGGCCAGAAATCTAGGAGTCATCCTCCACTTTTCTCTTTCCCTCAGCCTCCAAACCAATCATTTAGACATGCTGTTTCTTTTCTTTCTTCCTTTTTTAAGACTTTATTTACTTATTTACCAGAAAGAGAGAGCACAAGCATGGGGACCGGCAGGAAGAGGGAGAAGCAGACTCTCCCCTGAGCACTGGGATCATGATTTGAGCTGAAGGCAGATGCTCAACCAACTGAGACATCCAGGAGCTGTTTTTATCTCCCTAATATTTTTCAGCTTCATACTGTCCCATCCAGTCTCACTATTGTTATGGTGTTGCAACAGCCTCCTAACTGCTTTTCCTTACCTCATGTCTTTTTTTTTTTTTTTTAAGATTTTATTTATTTATTTGAAAGAGAGAAACACAGCCAGAGAGGGACCACAAGCAGGGGGAGTGAGAGAGGGAGAAGCAGGCTTCCCACGGAGCAGGGAGTCCAATGCAGGGCTCAGTCCCGGGTCTCCGGGATCATGACCTGAGCCAAAGGCAGTCGCTTAACCAACTGAGCCACCCAGCCGCCCCTTACCTCATGTCTTGAGCTCTTATACTCCATCTGCCCTTCTGAACTTCCTAAGACATCACTCCCTCATTTAAAGCACTTTAAATTAGCCTGGGTGGCTCCCCAGGCCTAAAACTTATGAACGCACACACCCATCAGGTAAAATGTGAGTCTACACTCTCAATGTGTGACTATTCATTAATGCATATATATTAATAAACATCCATAAAATATCGAAACCAAGAGAGAATGGCATAAAGATTAAATTAAGACAATAACATATTCCTGATGAAGTCATACTATCATTAGCTACTATATGACTCAAACTATAAGACATTCTCAGGGCCAAGTTCATTAATAATTATAATGTGCTGGGGCACCTGGGTGGCTCAGTCATTAAGCGTCTGCCTTCAGCTCAGGTCATGATCCCGGGGTTCCAGGATTGAGCCCCATATCGGGCTCCCTGCTTGGCGGGAAGCCTGCTTCTCCCTCTCATTCCCCCTGTTTGTGTTCCCTCTCTGTGTTTCTCTCTGTCAAATAAATAAATAAAATCTTAAAAAAAATAATCATAATGTGCTAATCCACATTTCAAACAGTCTTCTTGGCAATTTCATTTTTTAGGCTGACTTCTTAACAGATAAGATTGCCTTGAAATGTGACAAAGAGCTCCTACTAGAAGAAATGTCAGCGTTACCTTCTTGTTATTGTTTGTAGTATTATAATTACCTTTAATTCATGGTTTCTTTGTGCAGATCTTTAGGCACTTGTTCATTTTGAGAACACTAATTGAGTTAAAAGCACATGATACAATGTATATCGACTCAATCAGGCTCAAGCAAACTACAATAAGTCACAATATGATAACAGCAAATTAGTAAGGTCACCACTCTTAATCCCGTTGCTTTGTGAAGCTCTGACTCTTTCCTCGAGACATCACCTTGTATATCAAATGTGTAACGGCCCCATCTTGTAAGACTGAGAGAATCAGTATCACTCATACACTAAATTTTAATAAAGCTCAAGTTCTTTTTTCAGGTTGAAAAGTAAATATAAACCCCACTTAGATATGACTGCTCGTGCTGCACACAAGGCCCTTGATGAGATCTCTGGCTTCTGCCCACTTTTCTAGCGTACTTTCAGGCACACATTTCCCATACCTTACCAGGCTACTTCTCTCAAATACACTAGCTACTTGTGACTTTCTTACCTTTGACACACTGTCTCCTTTGCACTCTGTTCTCTGCTTCAAGGGCACCATGTTCTCACCTCATTTAAAGCACTTACAACCTATTGTAACTGTTTCCTTACTAGCCTAAAGGGCAAGGATTATTCCCAATTTTTAATTCCTGCCATCTACAATACCTTGTTCGCAGTAGGTACTTAATAAATGTTGACTGACAGAATGAAAAAAGTCCAAATTCCTCTGGCTGGCTTTCAAGGCCTTGCATAATCTGGCTCCAATTTATTTACCCAGCTTTATTTTCTTCCAAGTCCATTCCTATTCTCCTCACTTCCTATCATATGTCATGCTCATTTTGGCTTTTGTTCAGGTTACCCCTTCAACTTGGAAGGTCTTCCCTCTATAGAGAAGCAACCTGTACTTCAAGATTCAGTTCTAATTATCCTTTTCCCAAGATGTAACACTCTACTCTTTCACCTCACAACTGATCATTCCCTTCAGAAAACTCTCGAAGAGGGAGTACTACACATTTGATCACTTACTCTCTATGTGGCAGTTTTCTCTCCCCAATTTCAGTCTAAGTTCTTTGACACCAGTGACCACCCTCAACTTATTTTGTACCCTGATCTCTCACAAGGCACTGCAACATGGTGATGCACAGGAGAGGAAAAGAGACCCGAATGACTGGTTGTAGGTAGCACAGTACAAGGGAGAAAGCATGACTTGGGTTATAGTCCAAGTTCCATCACTAATTAGGCAGTTGACCTCAAACATGCCACTTAACTTCTGGTCATTAATTCCTCATCTGAAAGAGAAGACTTTACAACCTTCAAAATTCTAGGTAAGGTTTTTTTCCTTTTGCCCAAAGAACATTAAAGTTTATCCTCTAAAAAATCAAGAGAAATTCTGAGACCTTTAATAACTCACTTAACTTTAATGAACTATCCTGTAATCATTTGCAAAACAAAGATAGACAGCCCATCAGCTCCAGGGACCTTGTAAAGGTCAAATGAGAAAATGCATATAAAATAGCAGAGATAGGGATGGCTGGGTGGCTCAGTCAGTTAGGTGTCAAACTCTTGATCCCAGCTCAGGTCTTGATATCAGGGTTCTGAGTTCAAACCCCACACTGGGCTCCATACTGGGTATGAAGCTTATTTAAAATTTAAAAAAAAATTTTTTTTAAAGATTTTATTTATTTGACAGAGAGAAACACAGCCAGAGAGGGAACACAAGCAGGGGGAGTGAGAGAGAGAGATGTAGGCTTCCCGCCAAGCAGGGAGCCCGATGTGGGGCTTGATCCCGGGTCTCTGGGATCATGACCTAAGTCAAAGGCAGTTGCCTAACCAACTGAGCCACCCAGGCGCCCCTAAAAAAAATTTTTTTTAATTGCATAGATCATTTAAAAATGCTGATAGGTGTGCCTGGGTGGCTCAGTCGTTAAGCATCTGTCTTTGGTACAAGTCATGATCCCAGGGTCCAGGGACAAAACCCCACATTGGGCTGCCTGTTCAGCAGGAAGCCTGCTTCTCTTTCTCCAACTCCCCCTGCTTGTGTTCCCCCTCTTTCTGTGTCTCTCTGTCAAATAAATAAATAAAATCTTTAAAAAAATAAAATGCTGATAAAAATGTAAGGTATTATTACACTGTTAAGCTATTTAGTGAAAAATGCAAGCAAGTGGCATTATATGTTGTCCAGTTAGGATAGTGTGTAAATCTAGTCAGGAACAGGGATTGGATCCTCAAATAATCCATTAGCTCAGAACAGCAGAACACTTTCACAGCCACAGGCTATACTCATGCCTTATGTACAAAAGACACTCATTTGGTCACCAATTAAAGTAACCTTTATCCCAGAAGAATTACACAGCAGGTAACACACTGAAGTTACTGAGTTACTAGTTAAGATCTAAATTAAAGCCTCGTTTTGGTTTCTAAAAATGTTTTTAGAATTTTCATAAACACTCCATACTAGAATCAATAAAACTTCATATTTTGATAATAATTTGGAGGACATATTTTAGCATGAGGAGACTCTATGAGAAGTAATCTAGTTACAAAGACATAGTTTCTCATATAAACATGTGTAATCATTCAGGTGAAACATGAGGAGGCTAGTTAAACAAAAAGAAACAGGGAAACACAAACTTCCTGACAGTTCAGATGTTCTTCAAGAAATCAATTAATGAATATACATGCAAAGTATCAAAGAAAATGTTAAAATGTTTTCCTTAGGAGACTCTCAACTTGACCAACAAAGGAGGAAAGTGGCAGCATAGGAATTCAGACTAGCTTCTTTAACTTAGCAGCCTATTAATGTCAACAATATGTTACATGTCCCTTAAGAGGCACAAAGAACTATATTATATATAACACTCAAAATCTCAAACCATCTTAGGTACAAAAATTATTTTCAATTTTAAAGTTAAATTTCATGACAATTCCCTTCCTCTGCACCCTTAACCATCTTCTTTTCAGTAGATCTGATAGCAAAACTTTTGGAACTACATTTAGACAATAAAAGACGATTTTCCAACAATATTCCAATGAGAATTGCTTCAAAAAAAAAAAAAAGAAAGAAAAAGAAAGAAAAAGAAAGAAAGAAAGAAAGAAAGAAAACAACAAAATAAAAAACCCCAATCTTTTCTCAAATATCAAGCCTGAAACTGAACACTCTATACTGTCTTCCTTAACCTCTTCTGGAACATTTTTTGATGTATAATTTGTGTTCATTTAGTTAATTTCACAGCTCTAAAATTAGCACTCAAGATAGAGCAAATTCAACATACAATACCTGATAGATAAGCAATCATCCTTTTATGCTTACAGTCTGAATATCTCTGCATAGCATTTCTTGATATCAATGCTAATAGTCACTAACCCAAACTACAAGCACATAGTGAAAAGCACGTTTTAAGGTTCTGAGTGATAAAATTACTTCTCAGCCTTCTGGCTAAAATCAAGGGTAAATTTCTGAGTGGTAAATGTGAAGAGGAAAATCAAAGGGATGGGAAACTAAATGTAAATTTAAAAATAAAAAAAGGTGACAGGAAAACAAGTTAGAAAAAAGGCATTTGCAACGAAGAAAATGCAAACTCATTCTTAACCTGTTCACCTAAAATGCTTACCACGAATTTTGGATTTTAACAACTTGTTATCCTAGCTATTCTGAGAGTGCATCATCTCACAGCATACCTTCACAACCCACTCTTCTGTCCTCATTCAGACTTTGGTTTTTGTTATTGTTGTTTACTACTGTATTCCCAGTCCCTAAGAAAGCACCCAGCACACAAATTGTCACATGAACAGCCCTTTCAGGGAGGTATTATTACCATCCTGGTTTTTCAGATGAGGAAACTAAGGCTTAGCAAGGTTGAGTAATTTGCCCAGGGGTTACAAACCACTAGCCAGAAACAGACCCATGTCTGTCTGACCACAAAGTCCTCATTTGTGCTTACCCTCACGGGACAAAATAACTTCCTACTATTTCTCATTTGTGTGTATTTATTGGTGGCAGCTTTCTCTTAGGGGAAGCTTCGACTTCTCCATCAACCTTTTCCCAGACATACTCAACCTCTGACCCCGACTGAGGTCTTCCACAGATCTCTCCTTCCTTTGTGCTGTGTGCTCTCCAGAGTTCTATTATAACATCACCTTTAGCTCTTTGCTATAGTTATTTCTCATCTCTCTCTCTTATCTGAACCCCAAACTTCCTGAGGGCAAGAATCAGGTATCTTTAAGTGCCTCTGGCACATGGTAGAGTTGAGTAAATGTTTGATGTATGAATGAATAATCCTGACAAATCCATGACATAAAACGGAACCCTTCAGCTCAGTTCCCTAACCAAGGCAACCAGAGGCTACTGCTTTCCTTTGCTAGGGGGTGGCAAGGGCATGCCTGAAATTCCCTGCCCACATCACAAGAGCATCACTGTGCTTCTTAAGGCAGCTTTTCAAGTTTTGAGACACCTAATGGAAGAACAATAAGGTTCCAAAACTTTAAGGGCTAAACATAAGAATCTATCTTTTAGAAATGGCCTACCTGGATGGAACATCAGCTCTTGATTTTAAATAATGTTTGCCTGGTTCAATTAAATCACTGCTTTCAGTGATTTTGCATATTCTAAGTAATTTTATTTTCATATCTCTTCATACTTCCCCACACATTTAAGGACAAAAACTCCATCTTTTACAAAATAGGAAAATAAAACAGAACCTGTGTTAGGTAAAAAGGCACTCAATAAATATGTTACTATGCTGCTGTTTGTAAAGCCTCCTCCTAAAAACACATGTGGCTTATTTTAGATTAATGAATAGTGGGCAACATTTACTATATGATTTTCATTTAATTGGTATCAATACCAGGTTCAAAACATATCTAAACAAAAACTGGGTTTTTAAAATATATATAGTATAATGAGCTGAAATGTCTGTCCATTACCGGTGAGTACTACATAAATAGCACTACTTCAATATTCTGGTTCTAAGAATTTATAACCAAATGCTTAGCTAGACCAATTTCAAGGTGCACATTTAAGGTTACAAGGTTACAATATTTTTTAATACACTCACTGCCCAAGCCACAGTCTGTAATTTTACTCCATTTATTAACACTAATTTCTGAGCAGTGTCTGGCCCCACCTAAGAGTGAGATATAAATAAGACTTATAAATAGGATATTATAAAGATGGGACACTGGAATTTCATACACATGCAAACAAACATTTTTCCAAATATTTACAAGTAGATTTGGAAAACAGTAAAAATCACTTTGCCAAGCTGGACTTCTGACCTCTCAGTTCCATGACTAGTCTCTGCCTACCCCTATTCCCCACCCATTCCCTTCTGCTCTTCCTCTGCCAGGAATACCATCCTGACTCATCTCTGCCTGTCTATGTCCATTACTTCCTTAGAGACCTGGCTCAAGATTCAGCTCCTTGAAAAAGGCCTCCCTGACTAATCCTGATTTCTACTGCTTCCTAACTTTGCATTCCCTTGGCATTTATATATAGTTTGCATTACATAATCAGTAACTTAAAGTTGTTTTGCATTTTTCCCTCATGTCCCCAACTAGAAACCAAAGAGAGGAACATATCTTTTATATCCTCTTCTACACAGCTAGCAATAAATGCTTCCTTCTTGAATGACTGAATCACCAGAGAGAAAGGCAAATGCTCACAAATTACTGAAGTAAGCAAATGGCTTTTCAGATCACCTTGACAATATTCTACCACCTCCAACACGCATGAGTACTTCACGAAATGAGATTTACTTTTGCCTTCCATAAATTCATCAAAAAAGATCCAGGTTACAGATCACCTACATACTTAAAGCAAATAATAATAGTGGCTATTCAAACATATCTTGAGATTTAACATCTCAGGCTTCATTTAAAGCCTTAAAGCAGCACGCCTGTAAATGGTAGGAAGCTGGCACTAGTCCCTTGCACAAAAGGGGCAAAACTCTACTTGGCAGTAAATGTTTAAACACGTGAGCCTCCACCGTTAAACAAGGCTCATTAGCCACACAAACTTGCTGTTTCAGCTTTCTGGCTTCGAAGAAGTGCTATGATCTCTTTTGGTTATTGTAGAGGGCCAATGATGGATTAAATTACCATAAATTAACCAGGAAGTTTTGATGGTTTGTCCAAACATACCACTGGCATTGGTGTGGTGTTTTGTTTTTGTTTTTGTTTTTAAACAGACCCTCTCTCGCCCCGGGGAGCCAGATATGAGTGAAGAAAGCGCCAACCCGGCACTTCTCAGGAGGCAAAGTGAGACCTCCAGGATCCCTCCAGTTCTTAGTGTCAGCTTATCTTGCAGAGGCGGGGCTTCAAGCGCTGCTGCTTTTCACTAAATCTCAACCGAGTCTTCCCTTAGGGATTGAAAGCCAACTTCTTCAAGAAGCATCAATCAGTTTTTTTCATACTCAAAACCCCAGTAGGCAGGGTCCGAGGGAGAGCCGGGCCAGTGCGCGGGGAAGCTGAGGACGCGGAGGCGGGAGGGAGGGGGCGGAGGAGGCGAGGAACGCACCCCTCCGCAAAGAGAGCAGGATGGCAGAAATAAAGTGAGCACCCGCCAGCCCAGTGCCGCCCGCCACCCCGCCGGCCCCGCTCACCCTCCAGCAGCACCTCCTTGCCCGCGCGCTTCAGCGCCTGCACGGCCTGGTCGTGGGTGGCCTGGCGCAGGTCGGTGCCGTTCACCGACAGGATGGCGTCGCCCAGCCGCAACGCCCGGCTCTGGTCCGCCGCCAGCCCCGGGAAGATCTTGGAGATGAGGATCGGCATCCGGTTCTCGCGGCCGCCCTTGATGCTGATGCCCAGGCCGCCCGCCTCCTGCTTCACTACCCGCACCCGGCGCACGGGGGGCGATGCTCCCGCCTCGCCAGCCGGGCCCCGCGGCGGCGCAGGCGGGCTCGGGGGACCCAGGCCGCGGCTAGGGCTCCCGGGCAGCGAGTCGCCGGCGCCGCCGCCGTTCGGGAGGCCGTTGAAGGCAGCCGCCGCCGACCCCAGAGCCGGCTCGGGCTCAGCCGCCGCAGCGTCGCCCGTGAGGCTTAGGCTCTCCCCGCTGAGCTCGGCCACCACTCGGACCCAGCGCTCCCTCAGGAGCAGCTCCACTAGCCCCGCTTTGGTGGCCCGCGTCCACACCGCCATGGCCGGCCCCACTCCCGCCGCCGCAGTCGCCGCAGCTACCCTCATTCCAGTCAGGCAGCCTCGGCGCTTCCCCCTTCCCGCCCGAGGGGGCGGGGCAGGCCCCCCCCGCAGTCTTTAATTATTCATGAGGGGCCACGCCTATCGTCCGGAGGGGCGGGGAGTAGCGGGCGGAGCAGCTTCCGGGAGGTTAAGTTGTTGCTCTTAGGCCAGCCCCTTGCTGCTCGCTGAACGGGGGCCGGACGGGTGCTGAGGGCCTCGGTCTCACGTTCTCCTTCGGCTCCGATGGCCACCTCTGACTCCTGACCTCCACCGCGCAGTTCGAGCAGCCCCGGCACGGAAAACAAAATTAGTCTCAAGAAGCACTTTGCAAGCCTGCAAGACTTGGTTGCACGTTCACTCTTGCATTGATTGGTTCATTATGTATTTACTGGGTGCTCAGCCCAGAGCTCCTTTTGATGCCTGGAGATGAGCTGAATTAAACGTACCACAGTTAAGAGCTGGCGGTCTAGTGGGGGAGGAGGATGGAGAACGAACCAACCTGATGTGATAATATGCGGTTAAGTGACATGTAGAAAACGCCCTCAGAGCAGAGTAAAAGAAACCTACCGTTGGGCCTGGGGTCAGCTTTGCAGAGGCGACAAAGGAAGGTGAGCAGGTGGAGCAGAAAATTGCATAAGCAGAGGTCCAGAGACATGAATGCAGGCATGTTACTCTACTCTGTAATCACCTATTTACCTGGAGAGAGAGAGGACTTCTTGAGCCCTGTAGCCACAATAGGTAGGCATTTACAGAATGACGGTTACTTAGGAAGATGTCAGAATTCCAATGTGAACAGAGCATAGGGGCAGTGGAGGTGGCAGGAAAGGAGTGTGAAAAGCCTCGTAACATCAAATATGGAAAAGTTTGGACATGGATTTGTAAATCTAACTTTCTTGTCCTGGAGGTCACGGCCTGCTTTCCAGCTTCATGGGCGGGGAGAGCTGAGGAAACTGAGGCCCAGAGTGCCAAAGACTATGGCCCAAAGTTCACTGTGAGGAAGGAGGAAAAAAAGGGTCTCCCAGCCTCCTGGTGCAGGGCTTTACTACATACCTCAGACCTCAAAAATGAGGGTCCAGAAATCACACTGCTGACAGAGATCTCAGCAAAAACATGAGGTCAAGGTGCCCTGTAACTTTCCTTCAGCAGTAAAAGCGAAATCCCCATGTTTTCACTTGTGCCGAGTGAATTGCAAGCACAGGGAATGAATGTGTACCAATTCCCGTAAAAGGGTCTGTATACCTGCTTGCTCATGAAGTACATGTTGAAGCTCGTGAGCCATGTCCATGCATTTCTCTATGAATTCACATTCATGTGTGGGCAGGAACATTCAAAGAGCCTCTATACTAGGAGTTAAAACAATAAAATGGAGACTGGAAAGTATCCAGAGCCCAAATGAAGAATTCAAAATGAGAAAAGTTCTTAGCAAAAAAAATCATTACAGCAGAATCCTCTCTGCAATTACAAGAGCAGGATTTCCAAGCTGCAAATGTCAGCAGAAGCTCAACCCTCCAATCCTTTCCCAAATCAATTGCAATGAGGCCAGCTCCCTGTTCCAGCAGGTCCCAATATGTCTAAGCGCATCTGCAGTCACAGACGTTTCTGGCTTTGCTCCAGCTGAGGCGTGAGCCCCCAGAGGCCTGAGCTATGTGAAATTTCTGCTTATTAGAGAGCACTTCGCTGCCGATTCCTTAGAGTTAGAGCACTATTTTGAACAGCTTCACATCCATGTCCATAATCATCGAGGTTGGGCACTTGATGACACCCTTATTAGCAAAAGAGAAGTGCTGGAAATTCTCCCCAAAAGTATCAAGACGTTTCTGATCAAGAGAGTTGGGAGGAAGTCACAGATCTTCCAACATTTAAATAGCAAGGACATTTAATATGAGAGCAAGTTATGTGGCAAAATATTTAACTTGAGGAGGAGAGAAAATAATGGAGATTGCTATTTCGGTTACTTGGGAGTTTTTACTTAAAAGATGATTTTTAAATACATGTGAAAATTTCCCAATTTATTGAGCTGTTTTTATGAGGCCCTCCATGAGAATCTAATCTAATTACTGAAACACTGAAAATTGTCTTCCCTTGATGCCTTGCCCGTTCCCACCAATGCCATCCTTCCAAACACCTCCTGCCCCTCTCAACCACTTCCCCCCATAGCAGGAACTGATCCCAGGTTTCCCAGTCTATGCAATTGCTGGGATTTTTCTTTTGAACAATTTTGTTCTATTTTGCCCAAGTAGGTTATAAAATACAGGTGGGCAGCAACCACCCATTGACTTCTTTTCATCCCCTACTATTCCAGAAATATTGCCTTGCTGAGAAGGAACTCATGAAACATGTGACTGATTGAAATTCAGTGTCTCCTGTGCTGTAATCATTTCAAATAATCCCTCTGAAGGTTACTGGTTCCTTGCAGAGTGAAAATTATCATCTAGGAAATCTCAAGTAGTCAGTGGAAATCTACTTACTGTGGATAATGAAATCTGAAATAAAAAGAGTACACATCTGTTTCCACAGTTTCTTAGGGACAGAGAAAAAGCTTAGATAATTCTCTGAACAGGCATGTTATTTTATCTACCTCTAAAAAAAGGAAATGGCTGAGAATTCCTAATAACTTTCCATTCCTCTCACCTATCAATATGCATTCTCTGCTCAAGCTATTATCTTGCTGTTTCTCAAGGCAGGGATAACTGCTACTTTATTTTTTATACATATGTTTTATTTATTTGACAGAGCAAGAGCGAGGGAGGGAGAGGGAGAACCAGACTCCCAGCTGAGCAGGGAGCCCGATGTAGGGCTTGATCCCTGGTATCATGACCCAAGCTGAAGGCAGTTGTTCACCCCAGGCGTCCCTGCTGCTTTATTTCTTATTACTCGTTTTTTTAAAGATTTATTCATTTGAGAGAGCATGCACACACAGGGAGGGACGGGTACGGGGAGAGAATCTTTAGCAGACTCCCCTCCAAGATCTGAGCACAACGCAGGGCTCTATCTCACCACCTTGAGTTCCGGACCTGAGCTGAAATGAAGAGTCGGTCGCCCAAATGACTGAGCCACCCAGGGGCCCCTCTTTTTCACTAAATGAGGGGGTTGGATTAGCTCTCTCAGTTCTGTAATTTCCTACAATTCTCTGATTTAGGCTCTGATTCTATGTTCTCTCAAAACCCAATGGTCTTTTCCCCCTTTCTCCCTCATAGTAGTGTATAATATTGCACGATAATTAAGAGCATAGGACTCAAATTGTAGTCTGGCTGACTATACTACATGGCAACAGGCAAGGGGCTGAGGTCATGAGCCTCAGTTTCTTATTCGGAAAAATTCAGATACCTTCTAACTCTAAGGATGGTTGTGAGGGGGCGCCTGGGTGGCTCAGTGGGTTTAAGCCTCTGCCTTCGGCTCGGTCATGATCTCAGGGCTCTGGGATCGAGGCCCGCATCGGGCTCTCTGCTTGGCAGGGAGCCTGCTTCCTCCTCTCTCTCTGCCTGCCTCTATGCCTACCTGTGATCTCTGTCAAATAAATAAATAGAAAATTAAAACAAACAAAAAAAGGATGGTTGTGAGGGTTGACTGGGAGGTCGTATGTGAATTGTTTAAAGCAGCAGCACCATACTTGCCACCCTGAAAGAATTGCATAAAATGTACCTGTTGCTGTTATTACCTGTTGATGTGCAGCAGCAGCAACACTGGAACCTTTGGTAGAAAGTCTCAAGCTTAGAGTCTATACTTTATCTAGGAATGAGTCTGCCATAATTACCATTTGATTCCAGGCTTAAAAGGCAAATGGCCAAATTAATTTTGGTGACAAACAGATCTCATATAAAGCTACATTTCATCTGAAAGGGCGTACATATTGCCAAGAGTCCGTCAAAGGAAAGAATTAGTGGATCTGGGGTTTGTTCCAAGGTTTGAGTGTTGTGTAATTTCATAAGGAAGGAGGGCCCCAGGCAAAATTGCAGTCCTTAGCAAGCCTGAAGGTCACCACCACAAAGGCGGCCTAATGCCACAGGAACAAAAACAGGAGCTGCTCGATTATTACTAAAGAAGAGACCAAAAGAATAACGAAGCTTGTAAGATAACCAATGCAACATCCAACTTTGGAAAATTTTATCCATCCGTAATTCTTTCCCAGTTAAAAGACTGTGAGATCAACTGCCCCTTTCAAAGGGCAGTACTCCTTTGCCTTCCAAGAAAGATCCTAAAACACATTTTTCTTTCCAGCACAAACATAAAGTGAAAGAGGGAAAGGTGAATATATCCTTTAGCTGATGCAAGCACATTTGAAAATTCATCACACCAAGATAAATCACTATTTATCTGAAACCCACAAAAATGGATTAACTATTTCATGTGTTAGGACTAGGAAAACCCACATCTGCTAACCACATTCCTAATGAAAAGCAGCTGGTGACAGTTTTGCAGCTCTTTGACTTTCTTTTTAGGAAAATATTAGCAAGGACACACTAAGCAAAAGGTTAGTTTCATTGAATCCACTTAGTTATGGAAAATTACCGGTGTGTTTTATTTACAGTCATGGAAATCACCTACTTTGCCATGAAATTCAGGTAAGGTCCCCAAATAAAAATCCCCTTTCCCTCATTACCAGTTTCAACAGAATTTTTAGTGCCTTACCATAAGACCTAGAGTCTTGCAGCCAGCTCCGCCTCTCTTCTTTCAGGGGCCATTAAACCCTAAATCACGTTTATCAATGCACATGGTGTTTTCAGGCCCTCATCCCATACCTTCAACTCCCTCCTCAGTTGTTAATGCAACAGACCATTAGAGGGATCACAGACCCCTTTGAGAATCTGTTGCATGCTGTGGGCACGTCTCAGACAAATCCTCACCACACAACGGGGGCTCACAAGGCCCCTAGAGCCCCTTCATGGATTCTTTCATGGGCTGAACTGTGTCCCCTCAAAATGTATAGGTTGAAGTCTAACTAACCCAAAGAACCTCAGAATGTGAGTGCATTTGAAGATAGGGTTGTACAACTACTGGCCACCCCTGGGACAGGCTATGCTCTCTCTTGCTTCAGCTTTTGTACTGAGCATGACCTAGGAATGCCTCTTTTGTTCCCCTTTTCCCCTTCATCATTACCACCCAATTCCAACTGCTAACTCTGCTGGTCAGGTGCCCCTTGTCTGTGCTCCCTCTAATGTAGCCTCACTGATATTCCTGTTTCTTTCCCCAACTAGACTGTGAGGTTCTTGAGAGCTGATACCATCTTCCACCTGCTGTTGGTGCACAGCACATAGCAGGCCCTTAATAAACCCATGTTGAGTATTAAGTCCTGTCACTTCCTAAAGACAAAAAATGGACACAAAGTTAATCAGCCTTAATATCTACATCTTTGCTGTCTGTATATATGAAAGTCACTAGCCACATGTGGCTATTTAAATTAAAAATCAAAAAAAAAAAAATCAAATAAAAAAGTTGTGTTTCCTTTGTTGCACTAGCTACATTTCAAGTTCTCTACAGTCCCATGTGGCTAGTAACTATCTTACTGTACAGCACAGATACAGAACACTTCCACCACTGCAGATAGTTTATTGGACAGTGCTGACGTGTATCTGACAATACCTTGGACTATGAAAGAAAAAATCAACACATTAGGAAAAAAAGGAAAAGAGGTTATGAATATGCGATTTACAGTTACCTCAAGAGCCAAAACACACTTCAAAAAACAAAAAGGAGAGCAATATCTTTAGTAAACAGACAAAATGAGGTATTATTTTTCACTCATTAGATGGGCTACAACTAACTTCTATCTCTACACTGGCAGAGTAAAAGAAAATCAGTACTTTCAAACACTGCGGACAGAAATACAGCCAATTCAAAGGGATGAAAAGTGAAAGAAAACAAGACACTATATGAACTAGCAATTCTACTCCCCAGAGGAAACACCGCCATGGGAGTACTACTCCATGATACACTAGGCTATTCATTACAACACTTTACGATTTATACAAAAGATGGTCCACAGAATGCAGTATTATAGCTAAATCAAGTGCACATCCAGAGTGAGAAATGCTTAAACACCTTTGCTGCAGCCTGTGAGATGGAAAATCTTTGGTGTCTCATGCCTGCTAATCACAGTTACAACTGGGTCCCTACAACCAAGAGATAATAGAGGAAACAACTTAAGAATGCCACCTTGAACTGTTGCGTGACCATGGGAATAACAACATCCTCTCTTGGTCTCCATTTCCATGAGTATAAAAATGGGGCCAGAGGTACATGGTTTCTCCACCCCCAAGCCCAACAACAGCTACAACAGCTCCACTTTTATCTGTTTCATAAACAGATTTTTTATCCTGAACCTGTATTACGGTTCAGGATAATGTTCCATTTGAAGAAAGTTTTGATGCTTAAAAAGCCATCAAGCTAGGTCTCTTGCTTCCAATATTCCAATATTTTAGTTTCTAATTTGCTGTCATCTCCAGGGTAAGGGAGATGTCCATTCATTCACATATCAGATTACCAACTACTATATGAGAAAGTGAATTTTTAAAGCAGGTTAGCAAAAAAAGACCTTTCCTAGGTAGTCTCAGATCAAAATTTTTCTGTAGAATTCAGGAGCCATAGTGTGCAAAATGCCCAGACCAGAAATATGCTTTTAGGTTACACGATCCCTAGAAGTAAAAGCACCTTGGAACACGTGCACTGAACTGTTCCTCTCATTTAATAATGTGTTGCTTTCCCTTCCCCCAATTTCTCTAACCTAACCCAATCAGTTTCTGCTTCATTTGTATTCAGTTCCTCTACTTAAAGGAAGAATTTCAAGGCCCAAAGATCTTACTTCCCATACCATTTATGGAAATCCAAATCACTGGCTGGAAATGCTGCAAACGTTCTACTTTCAAATCTTTTACTTCTTCACTCATGATCTGTGAGCCTTTTCTGTCAGAATTACACCCTCCATAATCCACAAGTTTTCAGAATATGTTTAAGTAAATCAAGTCTTCAACTAGACTCCAGTTAATAAAGACTGAATTTATAGCTCTACAGACAGTGAAAAGCAAGTGAGTTAATATTTGAGGCATCCTAGTCTCCCTCTGGTCATATGCAGTGAAGATCAGTGACTTGAACTTTGGCTTTAACCATGCAGAAGACCTAAAAACATTTCTTAGGAAGGGCAGGATCTTAGAGTTTACTGTAAAGTTGTCAAGTCTACACTAATGCAGACTGGGAAAATACGCCTAAGGAAATTCATTCAAGTAAGAAGAAAGGAAAATTATTTTACATTTCCTTTACGTTTCTTTAAGGAAAAGAAACAGGCAAAGCAGAGAAGTGGCATCCATTATAAACGTTGTTTTATCTGTTACCTCTCAGCAAACTTGAAATAGGCTGTTTTATATGTGATAAAGTATTGGGCTTCGTTTCTCTTATTACCTCTCTGTTAATTCTCGTCCCACCTATCCACCTTAAATTCTCATTTTTTTTTTGTTAAAAGATTTTATTTATTTGACAGAGAAAAACACAGCCAGAGAGGGAACACAAGCAGGGGGAGTGAGAGAGGGAGAAGTAGGCTTCCCGCCTGGCAGGGAGCCCGATGTGGGACTTGATCCCGGGTCTCTGGGATCATGACCTGAGCTGAAGGCAGTTGCTTAACCAACTGAGCCACCCAGGCGCCCCTTAAATTCTCATTTTTTATTTGCCCTTTCCAGACTGGAGGGTGGGGTTCATCTCAGCAAAAAGTGTTTTTTTGGCCAGCATTTTCCTCGTGATGTCATCAGAACCCATATCCTTCTCTGCCTATACCATGGCCCTCCATCCCCCAAACAAACAAAACCATACATACTGGGCTTCCACAGGCAAGCAACACAACATATTCATTGAGATAGGAAGGAAATCGGAATGCTCAGTTCAGGTTAACTACAGTTCTTCACCTTCTAATTTAAAAGATTACATTAAGACTAATCAGTTGATAAGACCCATAGGAATAACAATGTCAAAGCAAGTGAAGACAGAAAAGGTAAAATATATGGCAGGCTTTCTTGTTCCGTCCTCCACTCCTACTGTATACAAAATTCCTGCCCAGTGTTTCTTTAATCTTTGAAACTGGCATATATATATGTTGTATATTATATATAATATATACAAAAATATATACAAAATATGTATTATATAATTTATATACTTGCATAAAAATGCAACACGTAAGATATATATATATATATTACTGTATATATTTATTTATCAGGTGAAAGATGGTTAATGAGATTGATAACCCAAAGCCAGGTTTTTTCCCTTTAAATAAAATAAACAGCTGACTGCCAGAGGCCAAAAGCATCAATTTTTGAGATGGAGCATGGCAGTTAAAACTCCTTCTTGAAACAAGGCTGATGGTCATTATCGGTAGTGAGGCTATCTTGAGGCAACAAGAGGAGTTCCCCTGTCCTCAAGGGCAATGGTGGGCAGGCCCACACGCCTCTGCACTGGCTCCAGGCGGGAGGTTGGCAGACAGAGAAGGTCATCAGCCCTCTGAAACCTCAGGCATGTGTTAGGGGAAGAGAAGATAAGTACCATCTTTTTTTCCCCCAGAGATTGTGGTCTAAACAACAGGACACTGAAAAAGTTGTTGGCTCAATCTGTGGCTGCTTAGAATATTACCCCAACTATGAACACCTTGGAGTTTCCATTCACTGCAGTCAACGAAAAGAAATTACTGCCCATTATTTTGGGAGGTAACATTCATAATGACTAGTCCTAAAGAATAACTTTGTTTTATTATCATGATTTGTGAAAACAAACAGGGCAGACAGTTCAAGGAAGGACAGAGACAGTGCCCTATTTTAGGTCCCAAATTTCTTCTTTTTGATGGGTGGTGGAAGCTGAGCGATGATGTCATCCAGGGGCCGTTCTACTGCCACCAGTGTTCTTTCATCCAAAAGATCCATGAAAAGCAGAGGCTGTAGAGAGATGATAATGACTCTACCAGGAGTTAGGCTCCAAGGCCAGTCCTGAACAGACTGACTAGAGCTAAACAGCCAGCTGTGTTCAAGGCTGAAGGGATTGAAATCTCTGGCAATCCTTCCACCCCGAGGACTCAAAATGGTCAAATGGGAGGTTTTGGGTTTTTTTTTTTTTTAATTTATTCTATCTATCTATCTATCTACCCTACCTATCTATTATCTATCTTATCTATCTATCTATCTATCTATCTATCTATCTATCATCTATCTATCGTAATCTTGGGGCGCCTGGGTGGCTGAGTCAGTTGAGCCTCTGACTCTTAATCTCAGGGTGGTGAGTTCAGGCTCCATGTTGGGTTCCACGCTGTGTATGGAGCTAACTTTAAAAAAAAAAAAAAAAAAATCTCTATACCCAATGGGGCTCAAACTCACGACCTTGAAATCAGGAGTCATGTATATACTCTTAGCGACTGAGCCAGTCAGGTGCCCCAAGGTTAAAAATTTCTTTTTTTTTTTTTTAAAGATTTTATTTCTTTATTTGACAGAGAGAGACACAGCCAGAGAGGGAACACAAGCAGGAGGAGTGGGAAAGGGAAAAGCAGGCTTCCTGCTGAGCAAGGAGCCTGATGTAGGGCTCAGATCCCAGGACTCTGTGATTATGACCTGAGCGAAAGGCAGCTGCTTAATGACTGAGCCATCCAGGCACCCCCTCATTTTTAGTAATCTCTATACTCAGTGTAGGGCTCAAATTCACGATCCTGAGATCGAGTCATAAACTCTTCTGACTGAGCCAGACAAGGACCCCAAGGTTAAAAACTTTTAACTGAGTTTACTAATAAAAATTCTCAAAAAGACCATTCATGTTTTTCTACACAGAATATTTGTTCTCTAATTTCTTAGGCATCAGTGTTAACCAATGGCTTTGGAGCCTAAATTCTTGGCAAAAAGCAAATTACAAATGCATTAAGAAACTAATCATACTTAAATAATTTACAGATGCCCCTCTTAAAAAAAAAAATAAAATTCTTGTAGACTCCTGAGAAAATGCCTCAGGACACCCAAGGAACTCTAATCTGAAAAGCATAAATATGGAACTTTCAAGTTGGCACAAACAGCTATAGTATCATAAACTTAATGAATATTTGTTTCATATACAGTGACAAGCTTAGCCCTGAAAGGAAGTCACAATAAATTCAATGACTTTCACTTGCTTGAAAATTTATCTTGTGGAACATTCTCCAATTAGAAGTCACATTCAGAGGCCAGCTTTAACACAAAGACACCACCAAGCTCCAATATAATTTCTCACTACCTATGTATTTCATTTTGGGTAAGTATGATGTGCATGCCTCTAATATATTGAGGCAAAAATATTGAGATGCAAACATAAGGAAGAGACATCCTCAGAAAGGGGCCTGTCTCCCCAAACCAGGTTCTCTGAATATACAATGAAGATGCTCTTGTCTGCTTATTGTGGAGCTTATTACATTTTGGCAATATCCCAAGGGACCATCTAGAATATAATGCAAAATGTTTTACCTTATATATCTTAGAAATTTTAAAGGCATGGGCGGTACGCCTCCTGATAACATCAGATTCGTTCTTGGGAGGAAGTGGATTGTAGAGTAAGGTTTTGTCATTTGGAAGAGGCTAAAAAGACAAAGACACACTGTTTAAATCGTTATTTTTATTGGACTTCCCCAGAACAAAGGACTACAGTGACTTTTCACGCCAACACCACCTTTCAACCATCATATTAGACATGACTCTCTTTACTTCAGGAAGAAAGCCGTGGCTACTTTTCCAGCTATACTGCAGAGGGTGGGAGTATGAAGCAGAGTGTGGTATTCTAGTCCACAAGATCAAAAGGCCCAGCTGGGGCTTCTGGCAGTCTTGTCAGTAACAGTTTGTAAGACAGGAACAAACTGGCACGTGCAGTTTAGCCCATGCAGGATCTGCTTTCTAGACTATTCCTCCAACCAGATCACAGACAGGCCAAGTGACTAAAGCTCTCCCCAGGCCAAAACCGAAACACAAACCACCCCCACTGATCTCACTGACACCTCGAGAGATGGCCTCTGGCCAAGCAAGTGATATTTCATCTCTGACTTCCTTGGGAAATAGCTCTGCCCAGCATGAGGAAGCGATGGACTTATCACCAAGGCCTAACAAAAAAAAAAAAATGGACGGCCCTGGGCTGAGTTACAAAGAGGCAAGCAAGTGGGAGGGGCCCTTCCTGTCTCACTCATCCTGCAGAAGGCACTGGTCTACCAGCTCTGATTCCCACGCCCAGAGGACACAGGGCCTGCGAGATGAGTTCCAGTGACACATCATACACACCGCCTTAAGCCATCTGCTGCTCCCCCCTCAGTTCCTCCCACCCCCACCTTCACAGAAAGACCAAAACACTGCGTGTTGGTTGCGATCTAAGCCCAAGCGCACTACAGGCAATAGCCACAGCAAATACTGCTCCTAGGAAACAAAGTACCTGCCCAGAAAAGACATGTAAATCGGGTGAATCAAAACAGCAGCTGGCAGAGGCTAGAATCTAGAACTGAAAAAAATGCTCACATCCCACCTAATCATAGCCATGAAGAATGAATTTTCCTGGCTGGACTTTCTTTTCTTTTTTAAGATTTTATTTGAGAATGAGGGAATAGGAGTGGAGCCTGGGGACGGGAGGCAGAAGTAGCCTCCCCCTGAGCCAAAAGCACATTTAATTGACTGAGCCACCAGTCCAGACTGCCCGAGGCTGGACTTTTTTTAATCCATTAAGACCAACTCTTCAAGCTTTACAGATACTATTTCAGCATTTTCAGGCAACGGGTAAAAGTGGTCAAAACCTCAGCCTGTGTCTCCTTTAATAAAACTGTGTTATTCAGTCACCCCAAGGTGCAAAGGTGACAGTGATTCAGCCAAATCAATGGTAGTCACTGTGTAACTTCTCAATACTGACCTAATCACTTTCCTATTTAAGTTTATATGTTCACAGGCAAAGCAGAGAAATGCTCAAATCAGCAAAACCCAGGAAACAAAGGCCTGCCCAAAAGTACACCCTGGGAGCCTCAGGGGCCTGGGAATGAAAATGAGGAAATCTGCAAAACAAAAGTTTCCTTTCCTCTAAGTAACAGGTCAGGAAGTTTTATTCTGATTCTCCTTTCTCCTAACTCTTTGTACCTGTTGCTTTAGAACTTGAAAATTCCTAAGTATAGAAAAGTCAGTGTGAGCACCATTGGTAGTGGTGAGGAACTTACCAATGACTTGTCGATGATGCAGAACATGTAGGCATCATGGAGAAGGATGTGCATTGGTCTCTTGGGATGAAAACTGATGTGTGTGATGGGAGTATCCCTCTGGAGCCAAAGGTAATGAAACCCCTGCTTCTGGATGGTCCGGCTCCACTCTGTATACTGTTTGTCTGGGATACTATACTCAAATACCTGAAGAAGGATACGATACACAAGAAATGTAGGCTGGTACCCAGGAAAACTGGAAGATATCTTTCATTCCTAACCAGAAAATAATCTATACAAACCCTGACTCTATCACATTCAGTCTTATGCTTTCTACTTTTCTTTAAAAAAAAAAAAATTTTTTTTTTTAAGATTTTATTTATTTATTTGACAGAGAGAAACACAGCCAGAGAGGAAACACGGACAGGGGGAGTGAGAGAGGGAGAAGCAGGCTTCCTGCAGAGCAGGGAGCCTGATGAGGAGTTCGATCCTGGGTCTCCTGCATCATAACCTGAGCCGAAGGTAGAAGCTTAATGACTGAGCCACCCAGGCGCCCCATAGACATAAAAACATTTTAAGATAAATTACAGAATGTAAACAATTAACACAGAAAGCTTTAGAGTGAAAAGTCACCCTGTCATCTTAACATCTCTCTTCCCTAAGAGCAGTCAATTTCTTATATTTTTTTCAGATCTTTTATGCATATAATATATGCCATTCTACATGCTGCACTTTTTACTTTGCATTATGTCTTGGAGATGGACCCATGTCAGTATCAGTAACTGTAGCTATATATCACTCCTGCCCCCTTAAATAACCCATTCACTTTTTGGATATACCATGATTTACTTATCCAGTCTGTTTAGTGGACACTTATTTCCAATCTTTTACAGCTAGAAACGAGGCTCATGATTATCTCTTTCCGCACCACTCAAGGCATACATCTACAAGAAGAACTTTTTTTTCTTTTAAAAGATTTATCTATTTATTTTAGAGTTGGGGAGAGGGAATACACGTGTGCACACACGAGGAGGGGCAGTGGGTGAGAAAACCCTGAGCAGACTCCACACTTAGCACAGAGTCTAACACAGGGCTCAGTCCCACAACGCCAAGATCAGACATTTAACCAACTGTACCACCCAGATACCCCAAGAGTAACTCTTAAAATTGGAACTTCTGATTCACAGATTATGTGGATTTAATCTCTCTCTTTTTTTAAAAAAGATTTTACTTATTTGACAGAGAGAAACAGAGCAACAGAGGGAACACAAGCCGGGGGAGTGAGAGAGGGAGAAGCAGGCTTCCCCCTGAGCAGGGAGCCCGATGCGGGGCTTGATCCTGGGACTCTGGGGTCATGATGGGAGCCGAAGGCAGACGCTTAATGACTGAGCCATCCAGATGCCCCGATTTACTCTTTTTTTAATGTATCTCAAAGTGTCCTCCAAAGGGGTCGTACTTCTTTATGCATTGTAAGTGGTCCCTATATCCTCAGAGCACTGCACTATTATCAACTCTACAAGTAACAGGTACAAAAAAATTTCCCAGCAGATGTAATGACTGAAGCACCTAAGGGACCGTATGCCAGAAAAAGGCACCAGGGGGACATCATGGGTGACAAAGATAAGAATGTGGCTTCACTAATCTGTCAGTTTTGGTCAGGAACACAAACTCATGAAACCAAAATGAGAGATTTCATCTACTGGATACAACATTTATATGTTCGCATATGTGAGTGTAAAAACTGCTTACCAAAGCAGCATGCATCATTTTGCCCAGCAAACTATTTCCATATGCTTCTAAGATCACAATTTTCTAACACCTTAGTGAGGAAGTTATTATGGCCATTTTACACTTGAGGATATGTAAGTATTGATCATTCCACACAATGTGTACCATTTCAGAATATCTGACCTCAAATATTTTAAAGATCTTCTTACAACCTGGTATGGAAAAAAGCACTAGGCTATGCACTCAGTTTGGTAACTGTTACCTCTGTTACAGGTAACATATTTCACTAGGGCCTAATTTCCTATCTGCAAAAGCAAAGGCAAATTATATGATCTTTTAGTCACTTCCAACCTCAAGATCTTATTTCTTTTTTTTTTTTAAAGATTTTATTTATTTATTTGACAGAAACACAGCGAGAGAGGGAACACAAGTAGAGGGACTGAGAGAGGGAGAAGCAGGCCTCCCACCGAGCGGGAAGCCCGATGTGGGGCTCGATCCCGGGTCTCTAGGATCATGACCTGAGCTGAAAGCAGTCGCTTAACCAACTGAGCCACCCAGGCGCCCCAATCAAGATCTTATTTCATCCCATATCCAGCCTAACACCTGGTCCATGTCATCTCTAATTGCAAAACAATCAGTAAAATGAACACCAGAATTTCTCCTCCTTCTTGTACTTCTTTACTCTGTAATCTCAGAGCTTCATCATTCCACTGAGCCCATAAGCCAGACTATTACTGGCCTATAATGTACCCAGGCTATACATGGAAGCTTTACTTCACACAGGAGAAAACTATCTGTATATCACCCAATATTTTCAAACAAAATCTCCTCCAAAACTGTCATTATCTTAGCTTCTTAGTTACTATACAAAACAAAGGAATTAGAAAGCATGGAATCTCTTACCTGCTGGTCAGAATGAGCGATAACAAGATTGTTGGTATTGGGGGCGATGGCCAGAGCAGTCACAGGGAAATTATAGGAAGGTACCATGCAGTGAAGCTAAGAACAAGAGAACAAATAACAGACATAAGAGACAACTCTATACCTTCCCTCAGGAAAGACCGGAAGCTCTAGGTTTGTTGTTTTTAAACAGTGTTCCTTAGAACTCAAAAAGTTCTATGGAAGTTTCAAAAACATCAGGTAGTACCTTCAAACAATAAACCTTAATTAGAAACAAAAACAACACGTTAACTGCTTACAAAATGGACAGCACTTGCAGAAAACTTCAGTCTAAGCTTTACTATCTCTACATCTGTATGAATTGCTCATAAACATCTCATTAATCAAGGAATCTACAGCTCTACAGTAGATTTGAAAGAAACTAATGCCTAGACACGAACATTTATATATAGTTCCAAGACATGCGTACCACTACACAGGGACACTCTTAAATGCCAGGCAAGGCTCAAAGAGCAGTAGGTCCTTCTGCCACAATGACATAAAGATTAAGTTATGCAGTTAATAAACAAAGTCACTAAATGTTGCAGTTTGATATTTTTCTATAAATGCTTGATGCTTACTTCAAGTTTTGGGTACTTCCTATATGATTTTTTTTTGTATAATTCTTATAATGAAGATGAAAATTTGTAAGGGATCAGTAGTAATCCAATGCGTGAATGACAAGATCATTACTAAATTAGCGAAAAATATTTTCCTATTCCTCTGTCAAACCTCTGTTTAAGAATACCTTGAGATTACAAGGCAAGCTATTAAAGGAAATTGTTACTATCTGCAACTATTCATCTGGGTGTATTACAATTGCCCTCCCCACAATACAGAAATAACCTGGATGTGAATTCATCACCCGTAAATCATTAATTTCAAATTTATGTACAAGGGCACTTTCACTGTTCCCACTGACTGATTTTAATGTTGCAGATTACAGTTTTTGTAAAATTCTTAGTTTCAAAACAGAAAAAAAATCTTAGTTAAAAAAAAAAAGCAGAGTAATTTTGTGGGTCATACCAATCTGCCTTGAGTCTCGTAGCTGCACGGTTAACTTCCTCCTGTTTCCAACTACTTAAACCCATGCTCACCTTCAGATGTTTTATGTTGTACACATGGACTCCAGCACTGGTACCTGATGCAGCTAGCCAATTTCCATCTGGACTGACTGCCAAAAGACACATGGACTCCACCGTCCCTGTGCAGACAGAGTAACAGTTAAGTCTCTGTATTCAGTGTCCACAGCCAGCCTTGGCCTGAAGATGCTGGCAAAAGCCAGTAAGACTTTCAAATCACAACTAGATAATTTCATAGTTCTTCAAGTAAGTTCTAGGCGTTAATCTACAATTTTCATTTCATTAGCCATCGTTCATGTACAGAGGAGCCAGAGATAAACCTGAAGGCATCGCTTGCTCAAGCCTAAGTGAGATACTGCCTACTATGGGAACAGAGAATCAAAGTAGCAGTTACATGAAGTCTGTATTTTAGTTGTTTCAAACTCCTTTCCTATCAAACCTTTTTTTCTTTAAAGTTTATTTATTTGAGAGAGAGCATAAGCAAGAGCACAGGGTTGGGGGTGGGGAGGGGAGAGTGGGGGAAGAGGGAGGAGAGTGTCCTAAGCAGACTCTGCACTGACCATGGAGCCTGACGTGGAGCTCAATCCCACAACCCTAAGACCATGATCTTGAGGGGCACCTGGGTAGCTCCAGTTGTTAAGCCTCTGCCTTCTGCTCAGGTCATGGTCCCAGGGTCCCGGGATCGAGCTCCACATCGGGCTTCCTGCTCAGCAGGAAGCCTGCTTCTCCCTCTCTCACTTCCCCTGCTTGTGTTCCCTCTCCGGCTGTGTTTCTCTGTCAAATA
>PITA01010835.1:0-69843 GCA_004023965.1 Spilogale gracilis | reverse complement strand
CGTTTCTCTCCCTGGATTACCCTAGTTCCCATTTACTTTCCTTCTCCCACTGTCCTCCAGGTTACCCCTCATGCACCGCAAGTAAGTGAAACCATGTGATACTTGACTTTCTCTTCTTGGCTTATTTCACTCAGCATAATCTCTTCCAGTCCAGTCCATGTTGCTACAAAAGTTGGATATTCATCCTTTCTGATGGAGGTGTCGTATTCCATTGTATATATGTACCACATCTTCTTTATCCGTTCATCTGTTGATGGGCACCTTGGCTCTTTCCACAGTTTGGCGATTGTGGCCATTGCTGCGATGAACATTGGTGTACATATGGCCCTTCTTTTCACTACATTTGTATCTTTGGGGTAAATGCCCAGTAGTGCAATTGCAGGGTCATAGGGTAACTCTATTTTTAATTTTTAAAGGAATCTCCACACTGTTTTCCAAAGGAGCTACACTAGTTTATATTCCCACCAACAGTGTAAGAGGATTCCCCTTTCTCGGCAGCCTCTCCAACACTTGTTGTTTCCTGTCTTGTTAATTTGGATGCCAAGATTCTCAGTAAGATACTAGCTAATGGGATCCAATAGTATATTAAAAGGATGATCCATCATGACCGGGTGGGATTTATCCCTGAGATACAAGGGTGGTTCAACATTTGTAAATCAGTGTGATAGAACACATTAATAAGAGGAGAGAGAAAAACCATATGGTCTTCTCAATTGATGTAGAAAAAGCATTTGACGAAATAGAGCATTCTTTCCTTTTGAAAATTCCTCAGAGTGTAGGGATAGAGGGTACATTCCTCAATTTCATATAAACCATCCATGAAAAGCCCTCAGCAAATACCATTCTCAAGGGGGAAAAGCTGAGAGCCTTTCTCTTAAGATCAGGAACAAGGCAAGGATGCCTACTCTCACTACTACTGTTCAATATAGTACTCAAGTCCTAGCAACAGCAATCAAACAACAAGAAATAAAAGGTGTTCAAATTGGTGAAGAAGTTAAATGCTCTCTTTGCAGACGAGGGAATGCATCTCTTGCATGATACTTTAGGTGGAGAACCCGAAAGACTCCATCCCCAAATTACTAGAACTCATATAGCTCTTCAGTAATGTGGCAGAACACAACATCAATGCACAGAAGTCAGTTGCTTTTTTATACATTTAAATGGAAAATACCAGGGAGCTAATTATCAGCCCCTTTGAAGTGAAAAACTTTTAAAATAAGGGCCCTAGCCTTGCTTTCAGGGTCTCTCCCTTTTCATTTGGGTGAGACTTACACTCCGAGTGAAGAGTGAAAAATAGCCAGTATAGTGGACACACCTTTCCAACATGCACGTTCCTGTGAAGGGAGGCATGTGCTGGATGTTGTCAGGTCTACAGGGAGCCTGGCTTGGATGGAGCAGGAAGAATCTTCTTGTCACATTGGTGTCTCGGGCCTCACTCCTGCGGCCTCATCATCCATACCCAATCCATACTCCGTTTCCTCCATTGTCTCAGAGCGCCCTGTGGATGTATCTAAGTTCCCGCTGCCATTTCACACTTGGAATTTTTTCCCAATGAGCCTGATACTCAGAGACCACAGGGGATGTCTTCCCTCTATGGTGCTGTCCATGTTATCCTAGAGGCTGGCAGAATAGGCTTCATGCCACATCCAACCATGTTCATTAGTTTGAATATTGTCTGTGGCTACTTTCATGCTACAACAGTAGGGCTGAGATCTGACAGGAGTGTGTGGCCTGCAGAGCTAAACATATTACTACAGCCTCTTTGTGTAATGTCTGCTTACCTTGAGTAAAACTCTAACTTTTCTTGATCTTATTCGGTGTAGTAGACTTCTCAGCTCGTTCAGCACATAAAGAGTCTGCACAAACAGGCATTTATAGAGGAACATTTATTCATCTGTGGGGTTCACTATTTCATTGATTTCACTTATTCTGTCCCAGTATCACAGAAGAAGTTGAAAGAACCTTCCCTGAATTAGTCTTACGAAATTGTAAACTCAACAGGGATATTTTATACCTTTTTTTTGCTGTGGATAGGGGTATTATTGACAGTGGAAGAGTCCTTTTGGTCAAAGGAGGGGTGGCATCATAAAGGGATCCATCGATGGAGCCATGAATTCAGCTCACCATTGTTCAACTTTCTTCTCCATAACAAACTCTCCATGAGGGCCCTCAGCATCTGAGGGCAAAAGGGCCAAGTAGACAGGGGTCTCCGCTCCTTCTTCTGGGCTTTTAGTGGCTTTAGGTCCTGCCATGTCTGTTCTCACCCACCCAGGGCAGCAGGCATTCAGGAGGATCTTGTCCCCTTTCCTCTGCTTACTCAGATTTCTGGCATGGATTCTGGACAGGACCGTGACACCGATTTTGGTCACTCCGTAGGCAGTATCAGGCCAGCCCTCCTTCCTGTGCACGCCTTTCTTTGTGTCTTCCACGAACTTGTTCATGAGCCCCACCAGCTCCTCCTCCGTGATGGTCTCACTTCTGAACTTCTGCTGCAGTTCTGGGCTGCAGTTTTTAAGGGCTCGCAGACTCACCATGCTAGACACATTCACCACTCTGCCTAAAATAACCAAATACAATGTTATGTAGAAAGGCCCCAGAATGATGATTACCAGTTTCACTAAGATTTTGTACAGAAAATTTGCACTTGATATTTTATTGATTTGCTCTGAGCGTTGATGAACACTGCCTGTATGAATGAAGCCTATGGTATGGTCTTGAACCTTGTTATACCCATAACGTCTGTGATGAAGTCTGAGAAATACTCCAAGGGGGAGGGCACTGAACCCAAGGAAGTGCTGGGAGCAGCCCGGGTCTCGTACGCTTGTGGAGTCACTGTGGGGAAGATGGCAGTCTGAGCACAGCTCCTGCCTCACGGGAAAACTCACTGACTTCCCTAAATCTCAGCGAGGAGGTAGCAGTAGAAGCACAGCTCCTGCCACCAGAAAGTAACCCCACTAGGCCTGACATGGTCACAGAGAGGAAAGGGCGGTCTGAGCCTCGCTCCTGCTGATGGTGCGGAATGGGGTCTCCTTCTTTTTTACTAATGGGTCTTTATCCTAAAAGTAAAGCACATAATTCTTGGCAGGACCTCAGGCTGCTCCAAACCAAACCCAGAGTTCTGTACTGACACCGCATAAAGACCATGCCCTTAGCCCTCCTGTAAAGACTTCAGATCAAATTACTAAAGAAGGTTCTCCTAGCACCTTCCCCCAAGATTATAAGATGGTTAAAGGCCCTTGAGCTAAGAATTAGTTTAGCCCAAGAAAAAGAGCTTTATCTAAAGATGAAGCACAAACAAGGGCAGAACGTAAGTTACTACATATTAACTAGTGATGAATGGTGGTTCCCTCCCCAGGCCTGCATTCCATGAGTCTCCTCGCTGTACAAACACTCACATTCCCTTATGTTGGTGTCTGCAATGAGAATGGAGAATCAATGGTCAAAGAAGTTACCACAAGGTAGTTAAAAAACATTGCCATTTGTACAAGCCCTCGCTAGAGCTGGGCCCACATGGTGCTTATACACACGGTCATAAAGAAAAGGCCTATGCAAACAACTTGAACCCTACCTCTACAAAATAAATAACACTTTCCCCTTTTGTGGTTAAAGTGCTAACAGGATGACTCCTGGCTGGTTTACTAATAAATAATCTAGCTTATACCTTAAAGTTTAACTCTATCTGTACCTTACTAACCTAAGCATTTTTAATTATCTTGTTGATCAGAGTATCCTACCACTAAAAGTCATCTGCTGTAAAAATATTCTGCCTTCTGATGATATGTCACTTGTTACTTATGAATAAAGATACTGAAAGCCGGCAAGGCGGAGATGCCTGGCAGGTGATCGAAAAGGAATCCTCCGGGCTTTCTCATTCACCGACACCGTCCTTCCTTCAGGGCCTCCGCCAAGGAAGAACACGCCAAAGAGGATGTAAGGAGACATTCCTTGCATTCAAGAGATCACCTCTTTCTCCCTAAGGCCACCTTTCGGACCACCTGAGCATCCTGTGGTCACTTGGGGAGTGAGCTACAAATAGGTTTGCACAGACTAATAAAGAGCTGATTGTTTTAAGGTTAGTTCCTTCTGGTTTGGAAGGCCGCTACCCTGTCTGAGGATGGCAAAAACAAATTAGGGTGCCTGGGTGGCTCAGTTGGTTAAGCGACTGCCTTCGGCTCAGGTCATAATCCCGGAGACCCAGGATCGAGTCCCACATCGGGCTCCCTGCTTGGCGGGAAGCCTGCTTCTCCCTCTCTCACTCCCCCTGCTTGTGTTCCCTCTCTAGCTATGTTTCTCTCTGTCAAATAAATAAAATCTTTAAAAAACAAAACAAAACAAAACAAAACAAAACAACAAAAACAAATTAGTAGAGTGGCCTGCCTTGCATGGTGATTTGTTTGATAGGGTTTTTATGAACTTAGGAGTGTGTTGTGGCCTGAGAATACAGTCATGGAGAGAGGCAGTGGAAAACCAGGGGACTGAAGGACATCCAGATAGGGTATGGCCGTCAGAAGAACCTCTTCCAGGACTGGAAGGGAGTGGAACCAGCAAGTGGATACCCTCGTGTGCCTGATTTGTTCCCTGAGATGAGTGGAAATGGGAGAGTTGCAGCGATGCAGACCTGGGGTATTGTTGACATAGAACTCCCGCACCCTGTGTGGCAAAAAAATAATGCTAAGGAGTCTTCTATTTCTCAGAAAAAGAGACAAAGACTAGAGATGGTATGGGAAAGACTACCCAAGGGGAAGGCCCTGTGCAGGTGGCAAGTAGCTTGAAGGCAGTAGCTTGGGAGGCTCCAAACGGGTCTGGACAGGTTAAGACACTCTATCTGGACCAAGCTTTGGGTGAACCCAGAAGATGCCAATGTGCAAGCAGTAGAGCAGGCTGAGAACAGAAGATGCTACGGCAGTTCGGACTAAGGTGTTACATCTCCGCAGGCCAAGCAACACATCTTCATCTGCTGGGAAGGGGTTCCACGGAGAACTGGAACAGGCATCCGAATCCTGGGTTGTCTCAAACACGAGATAAAAGTATGTGGGGCTTAGACACATTCCTGAGCATGTATTCACATTCAACCTGACGGGGGTGAGTTGCTAAGGGACTTTCCCCACTGGACAGATTATTCTGTTTGCTGGGGGGTTCTGGGGAGAGGGCATGGGGGAGGATGCTGACTTGACCTTACAGTTCTTTTCTACATCATCTCAACTTCCTTTCTCTCTACTCTTACAGGACCAGGGCTGCAACTATGGAAATGGGAAGCACGGATAATCTCTAATCAAGAAACCATGTAATTATAGTTTTAAATCTTGATGTCAGAGTTCCTAAGGGCATAATGGAGTGGACTGTATCTTCTCCCATCTGGGAAAACTGGAGTGACAGTGAATACAACTGTATTGTGCAGTGGCTGAAACAACCCACTCATTCTAGACTTATGTAGCCTTCTTGTATAGGAATGGGAGTGGCCTGGGGGAAAGGCACTCCTTTGACTCGTATCATAGCAGGTAATCACAGAAGCTGAACCGGGTGTTCCACTTTGAAAGATGAAGGGGGATATTACGTGGAAGAGAGAGGTGGGAGCAGGAGGAATGAGGATAAAGGCACCAACAGTGGGTTCGGCAACAAGAGACATCAATATTACAGCCCAAGATGTAGTGTGCTGCACAATCCGTGTGGAGATGAACCACTGGCCTGTGGCCGCTGGCAGGTGTGGCCACACATGAGTGTGCAGGCCTCCTGGTGGCCATGGGGAGTAGTCCGCACCTGGGCTGGACAGGGCCTGGGAAGACATCTTGAGAAGGAGAGGCAGGAAAAGAAATATATGTGTCTGAAGCTCTGGGAATGTTCTAGGCAGGTGACCGATGTTAGCAGGGCATGAGAAGTTTGGAGAGTGAGGAGTCCCACTAGTCATAGTAAAATCTCTGGGAGAAAGGGTTGCGGGGGGGAAAAGGGTCCAGGAAGGAATCCTCAGGGAACTTCCCCTGTGAGTGGCAGTGAGGGAGTAAAAGGTCTCTCTGAGAAGAGGTGTGAATGAAGACTTGGAAGGATAAGACAGAGCTAGTTGGGAAGGACCAGTGGGACAGAGGGCACTGCTGACTGGGGTACAATTGTGTTAAGAGTCCTGAGGCAGAGGGACACTCGTCCAGGAGGAGACAGAGCAATCACAGCAGTGTGGCTAAGAAGGGAGAGGGGCTAGGGGTCTGCAGATGAGGCTAGAGAGGCGGGGGCCAGATCACGCCTGAAACACCACAGCGTGGGCCCCGGATCAGGCTCACCTTGGGGTTTCATCAGAGGCAGCAGTTCCGTGCACACATCTCGGGTACCAAAGAAGTTTGTTTTCATGGTTACTTCTGCTTGAATATGAAACGGTGTGGGATCATTAGCTTTCGGGGAAGAAAGAGCATAGCAGCGTTACTAGTAGCCTTGCAGGAAAATTCCAGAAAATAGTATATATTTAAAACGTGCATATGAAATCTGTTGAATTTTGTGTAAAAGTGGCATCTAGTTAACAGTATTGTGCCACTGGAAATTTTCATATGTGATAATGCTGTATTGGTATAAGATGGCACCATTAAGGAAGGCTAGGTGAAGGGGTGTTGCAGACATGGGATCTCCTTACAAATTTGTGCAGTTTTCTTGTTTATTTTAAAATGCAGTAAAAATAACTCAACTGCCCTAAAATCCAGTCTGAGAGAAACTCTCTGACAACCTGGAAAAAATCCCCAGGAATTGGAGGAAACACAAAGGTCATTCAGGCTGAGAAACAGGGCAGTTTCTTTTGGACTTTGCCTGTGCCCCAGTGCTATCCCTCCATCCCTCCCCCTTCCCTGAGGAGCCATTTTGGATGCCACAGGCAATAAGAGCCTGATCTCTGGGATTCTCCAACAGATAGAGCTCACCCTGGTACGAGGAGATCCGGGGGCCCACCTCCCCTCCTAGTTTGCATCCCCTTACTCTTGAATGCGATGCCCGCGTTGTTGACCAACACGTCCAGGCCCCCGTACTCCTTGCGCAGGAAGTCGCGCAGGGCGCGGATGCTCTGCACGTCGTCGATGTCCAGCAGGTGGAAGCGGGGACTCAGGCCCTCCGCCTGGAGCTGCTGCACCGCGGACCGGCCCCGCGCTTCGTCCCGCGCGGTGAGCACCACGTCCCCCGAGAACTGCCGGCACAGGTCGTGCGCGATGGCGAAGCCGATGCCCTTGTTGGCCCCGGTCACCAGCGCCACGCGGGTAGCTGACGACATGCCTGTGCGGGGGGCGCACGAAGTCTTGGCCTGGTGAGCGGACAAGTGGATTTATCCCGTGCGTTGCCCCAGAGTTTACCCGCAGGGTTCGAAGGGCCTGCGCGAGCGCAGCGGTATCCAAGGGCGCCCGGGCCTGACGCTCCGCCCCCTTGGGCGTGGCTTCCCGGGAACCTCCCCTGGTTGGTTGAGAATGGGAAGGGCGACTAGGTCATTTTGTAAAAGGGGCGGGGGTGGTGGTGGCCAGGGCTGGTCTGAGGACTGCCCAACCTCTGCGGTGGACGTAGTCATTCTAATTTGCCTTGTCACTCATTGTGTCTAAACTGAACCTTTGTTCCTGGTTCTCCATGAGTTTTTCCTCATAGTCTCCCAACTATTGAACTATTTGCGTATGTACTTGAAGAAATAGCGTGTTTGTCTAGACTTCTCCCCCCCCCCCATTAAAAAAAATCTCTTGAAGTCTTTGGAACTATAGTTGTGGAATAAGCTAGGAGTAGCGTGGCAAGGGATCGCGTGTGTGTTGTTTTGTTCCTTAAGTATGTGAAAGGAAATCTACTTGCTAATCCTTGGCGGGTTTTTACATAATAGTGGGGAGCATTCACTGATACTTTACAGGATTACCTCCCTAGATATTTGCAGGCTCACCAAGGTCCTCCTATCTAGGTCCTGCAGGGTATAGGTGGGAGGGGGGTTTTAAAGCCCTTTCTCACACTCAAACTAACTCTTCAGGGTCCACCTTATTTTCCCAATTTTAAAGTGAGGAAAGGGATCCTCAGAATGTTTGCGAATTAGTTCAGTGTTGGGAAATGATTTTTCTTCCTCTTATTTCCTATTTACCCAGAGGAATAGGGGATTATAAAATCAAATCTCATTTGTGTACTTTCCCAGTAAGGGAGCCACAGCCACTAGTGGCTATTGAAATGTAAATTGAATTGAAATAATACAATTTAAAATTCAGTCTTTGGTTGCATTAGCTGCACTTCAAGTGCTCAGTAGTCACATGTGTTAGTGGTCACTGCATTGGATAGTGCAGGTCTATAGTATTTCTATCACAACAGAAAGTTACATGCAATGCTTTAGATAGATTCCAATTATTTTTCCATTTCAAGGTAGGTTTCCAAGCAGTCGCAAAAAACAAAACTAACAGTCTGGGAAAGACCTTTGCTTTCTTTGACCTAAATTTTTATTGAGATATTGCATATTCACATGCAGTAGTAAGAAAGAATACAGAGATTCCTTATACTTCACCCAGTTCTCCTCTATGGTAATGTTTTATAACACTGTAGTACAATATCCTAATGAGGATATTGACATCAAAACAATCCACCAATCATATTCAAGTTCCCTCAGTTTTACTTGTATTTATTAGTGTGTATATTTGGCTCTATATAATTTTATCACATGTAGGTTCGTCTGTCCATCACTACAGTCCAGATGTAAAACATTTCCATGAGCACAAGGACCGCCACTGTTGCTTTTCTATAGCCGAACATAATCTCTCTTGCCCCTCCTCCCACTACGTTGCCTGGGAACCAGTAATCTGTTCCTCATTTTTTTTTTTTGAAGATTTTATTTATTTAACAGAGAGAAATACAGCCAGAGAGGGAACACAAGCAGGGGGAGTGAGAGAGGGAGAAGCAGGCTTCCTGCTGAGCAAGGAGCCCGACGTGGGACTCGATCCCAGGTCTCCGGGATCATGACCTGAGCTGAAGGCAGTCGCTTAACCAACTGAGCCACCCAGGCGCCCCTCTGTTCCTCATTTTAAAAACTGTTTTAAAAATGTTACATAGGTGGAGTTGTGTAGTGTAACCTTTGGGGATTTCTTTTTCTTTCTTTTTTTTTTTTCCACTAAAGATAACTAAGGTCTTTGTTTTGGATTTTCTTCTTTTATCCAAGAAAATCTTATAGTTGGTCGGTCATTTGCTGGCCTCTCTCCATAGAAAATGCTATTTTCTTCAATAGCTGGGTGAGCCAGTGTTAGAAGGAAGTGGGAGGAATTAAATTCACTCAGAGAGCCATTCACAGATAGCATACGGTGGGCAGGTAGCTTTGGGCATGGTGAGGGCCTGCTGTTTCAAAAGGCAAATTCCAAGAGGGCCATGAATTATATTTTCTGCCTGATTTGTTTATCCTTTTGGTATGGATCCCATAAGACTTGGCTGGTTAATGAGACAGGACCCTCAAGAAAATACAATACACAAAATATCACAGGGAAATAAGAGTTTAACATATGATGAAAGTGATATTAACAATTATGGAGGTGAGAAGGAATTAAATTCCAAAAATGGGACTGGGGAAAGGGAAAGATAATTGTATACTGTAATCAGTTAATTTCTAAAAAGAGAAAAAAGTGATTTCTCACTTTTAAATTTACAATTATATAAATGCAACCGTAAAACAAGTATAAGAAAATATAGCTGGGGCACCTAGGTGACTCATTCCATTAAGAGGCTGCCTTCAGCTCAGGTCATGGTCCTAGGGTCCCAGGATCAAGCCTCACATCAGGCTCCCTGCTCAGTTAGGAGCCTGCTTCTCCCTTTCCCTCTGTCTGCTACTCTCCCTACTTGTGCTCTCTCTCTGTGTGTCAAGTAAATAAATAAAACCTTAAAAAAAATATAACTAAAATTTTTGGGAAAAGGACTTTGTAAGCATAAGAACAGAGGAAGAGTCACAAAGGAAAGGACAGATTTGAGGATGGAAAACATTTTGAAACTTTTTTTGAAAAGTATGCTAATTTAAAGCCAGTGAATTATTTTGGATATTTTTTGGATAATTTTTGGATAATTTTAAATTTTTATTTCTCTGTCAAATTTGGGTCTTGACCCTGGCAGTGTGTTGTGAGGTCCCTACCACCTTCCATACAGAGCACCTTGTCTGACTTCTGAACAACTTGAGAAATGAAAGAAAAGAGTGAAGATGGAAGCCCCAGATCTCTGTAGAACTAGCTAGCTGGGAAGATATTGCTTAGTTATGAGTCAGCTCCGAGATCCTCCTGGCTGCTAGATGGAGAAAGAATATTTATCACATCTTTTACCTTGTGGAATAAACTTACATCTTTACCATCCAGGAAAACAGTACTGTTAAATGACAAGGTATTAAACTCTCAGGGTCTTCCCTTGTCCATAATTATTTGCACTCATAGAGCTCCCCTTTGCACCGGCTTTTCTTCTTATATGGTGTGCTTGTTTTAGGATGTTCAAAAGGCTTCTCTACTCAAAAAAGTAGAGAATGGGTTTTGATTCCCAGAATCAAATTGTAGCTGAGATGTTTTGTAGATATGTAACTCCAAGCAATTAATTTTGTCAAAGATAACAACACTGGATACTGTTTCAGGTGTGAGGACAGAATTTAATCAGTAATATACTATTGAAATAGGGAAGTGTGTCCAGCATGAATTGAACTCAACTCGGGTTTGCACAGAGGTGGCTGAGTGTTTTAGAGAGAGAATGAGCGAGTGCGGACGGGGAAGGGAGGGGCTTGAGTAGAGTCTGGGAGATGAAAAATGATAAAGAGTGGGTCAGTGCAAACTCGTTAGGCCAGCCGTGGGGGCTACTCAGAGACTGGGAGACCGAGGCCCTATCTCTTCTGATGATTGTATTTCAAAGGAATGGCTTTTAAGTCCTTGGGAAAGACACTACTGAGTTGTAGGAGTCAGACTGTAAATCCTTTTAAGTAAATGCTCTAATAAAAGGTGGTGAGGAGCTTAACGTCAGTTGTTGGCTAAAACAAATAGTAAATTCTTTTTGGCAGCCTTGACTGTTAAAAAGGGCTAAGGTCATCTTAGCAATGCAGCTTTGAGCTCTCAGAAGTTATGTTTTTAAAAATATAATTTTAATGTGTGTGTGTGTGTGTGTGTGTGTGTGGTGAAATCAGTGTGCTGAGTTTGTAGGTTTTATCAGCAAGACTGAGGTCTAGTTCAGAGAAGGCTCAGAAGAGTCTGACTTGAGTTTGCTCAAGGAGAGAATCTTTGCCAATTCCTATCCAGAAAATGGGAATACACATTATTTTCCTCCCTCATAAAAGGAAAACACTTGTCTCTTTAGATCCTTTTCTTCCTGTCCTGAATTCATTTGTGTGAGGATGTGATGTTTGGAGCTGCTGTCTTGACACTATGAAGAAACAAACTAACAGGTGAGTAGCTAACTCCCCAAGAATGGCATTATGGAGAATTAGAGCCTTGATCCTTGATGACAGCATTGAATCATAGGTCGGAATCTGGAACCAACTATTTCCAGTCCCCCCTTTACTTTTCTTAGTTTTTTAAGAGACAGCGTGTGCTTCAGCAGTGGGGGTGGGCAGAGGGAGAACGAGAGAGAGAGAGAGAGAGAGAGAGAGAGAGAGAGAGAGAATCTTAAAAAGGCTCCATGCTTAGCACAGAGCCCAATGCAGAGCTCAATCTCACAACCCTGATATTATGACCTGAGCTGAAATCAAGAGTCAGCTACTTAATTGACTGAGCCACCCAGCTGGCCCTTATCCCCCCATTTACTTTTCAATATACTTAACTTTAGAATCTATTTACTGAAAAGTTGCAATTGTAGTACAGAATTCCTCATCAAATTCACTCTATAATTAACATCTTACTATTATTTATCACAAGTAAAAAAGCAACATGGAATAGTAGTATTAACTATACTCTGTGCTTTATTTGGATTTTACTAGCTTTCCCCCTTTTATCTTTCTTCTTTTCCTGTAGGGCCTCCAGAATACTACCATTACATGCAACTGTCCTGTCTCCTTATTTTCTTTTGGTTTATGAGAGATTCTGAAATTTTTCTCAAGAAGAACTGGGGTTATGGGTTTTGGGGAGGAATACCATAGAGGCGAAGTACCCTTCTTATATTTGGGGAGCACGCTTTCAACATGATTTGTCATCATTAATCCTCATCACCTGACCAAGGCACTATCTGCCAGGCTTCTCCCCTGGAGTTAATTTTCTTCCCTCTTCATTCTGTACTCTTGGGAAGCAAGTCCCGAAGCATAGTGGGGAGGAGGTGGGCAGAAACTGAGCTCCGTACCCAGGAAGGATTTGGAATTCTGTAAGGCTGGGACTGGGGTAGCTAGGCTCAAGCAAGTGGAGTGGGAGAGGCCAGGCCCTGGCCGAGTAAGGGAGGGGAGGAGCCGGACGAGGCGGAGGTCGAAGGACCCAGGGATGTGGGGCGGCGCTGAGCGCGTCCGGGGCCGGGCCTCGCCGTCTAGGAGCGAAGTCCGTAACACAGCTTCCCCGCCTCGGTGCCGCGGGGTTTACTGACCTCGGACCCCAGCTGGGTGGGCCGGCCGCGGCACTTCCGGGACACTAGGCGCAGGCGCAGGCGCAGGCGCACGCGCACTCTGGGAGGCGGCGGGCACAGCAGTGACACTTGCGCCTGGCGACTGAGGGCAGGCGTTGGTGAAGCTTCCACGCGGGCGTGTCTGCACTTGGTCTCTCCCACTGCTTCTTGGGCCCGCTCCTTAACTCGAGTTCTTCTGGCAGCGCTGCTCTGGGTTTCTGCGCGCGCTGGGCCCGCAGCCTCGCCGCGAGGTGAGCCGGAAGGACTTGCTGGTTGACGGAAGCTGGGAGACGCGGGGTGCCAGGGCCGCGGATCTTTTAGTGCTGGAGCTTTCCTATGTTTTCCTTTTTTTTTTTTTTTTTTTTGTGTGTGTGTGTGTGAAAAGAATAGTTCAGCTCGCAGACGCCCACCAGGCCTGGCGTTATGCTGCGCCCTGCAGTAACCCCCCGTCATCTCCACATCCTTCAGCGGATGTCGCCCCAGAAGCCGCGGATGTGGCGCGCTGGGGGCTGCTCAGGAGAGTCCTGGCGTTGGTCCTTATGGGGCCGGAGGCTCAGACTCAAGTGCCAGTCCGAGGCCCATGGGAGCGTGGCGGAGGTGGGGGGTGAGGGGTTAGCTGTGCTGTCACCGGGAGTCCCGGGACTGGCGGAGCTTTGGGCACCGGAGGGGACCCAGCTCGCAGCTTTGTGTAGGTAAGAGAGCCTTCCACTGCTGCAGTGGGACCTTAATAGTGCCTGGATTTCTTGTTACTCATTACTGTCCGGTATTTATTAGTAGTAGACTTAAAAACCTTTCTATAGTTAAAATGCACATATATGCACATAAATAATACTCGTCACAATAGGAGAATACAAAAGTAATAGTAAAAGCCCCCTCCTCAGGCACGTTTTTGAATATCCTTCCTTAAATTCTCTTTTATGAACGTACAGAATGTGTCAAAAGCAAACCCAGAAGGAATCTTTAAACGTTCTGCAACTTTATTTTTCATTTACTATATCTTGAACATTCGGACACTTTAGCACATATCTTTTTCCTGTTAATGGCTGCATAACACTCCATTCCATTTTCTGTATCATTCTGGGGTGTAGTTAATGGATTTCATTTTTTATGCTTCCAAAGAAGTTGCATGTAGATACTACAATAGTAATTTTAGATTTTATGATCACTTCTTTGTTTTGTCTGCTTTCTTGTTCCCCAGTCTCTTCCGGATGGGTTGCAAACCCCCATTCACTTATATTGATTTCAGTATCCTGGTTCTCAGAGCAAATTATTATTTCCTTCATATTAAAAGAGGATCCCCCCCCCCAAGACTTTTTAGATGATGTGGGCTTCATGGCTACTGTTCTTTTTTAAAGTGTGTTAGGTTGGTGCTTAGTCAATGTTGATCAGAATGGAGATATGTAAGTCACCAAAGCATATAGTCGTGAAATCAGTTTTGAGGATTTTGATGATTAATCAGCACTTAGTAGGTCCTCAAGATAAAACTATTTGAGAAGGACCAGTATAAGGGGCATTCCCTTACCACACAAGGAATCATGATTTAGCTCACAGTACTAAAACACTTTAGAGAAATGGTTTACTAAACAATAAAAGTTTCTGTATTTAAATCCTTGTAGGTACTAAGAATAGTGATTATCATACGATTGGAAAGAAAGGCAAAGAAAATGCTTTTTGTTCTAGATTGGACAACTGAACAGAAACTGCAATTTTAGGATGAAGAAAGGAAGAGGAAGAACAAGCCGGATCAGAAGACGGAAATTCTTCAGAAGTTCTGTATCAAGAGGAGGTATAGTTTTGATTTTTTGGTGCCAGTGATGAAAAGAAGGTTGAGTGGTGTTGACAGATACACATAGCTTTCCTCAAAGGCACATGGGCAACGTTCAAAGAGAATATTTCTTAAAGAATACTCTTTTTAATAGTGCTGTTATGTTCTTTTAAACCCTGTGGGACTGTGAATATATTTCTCATTGCTTTCAACTATGTCTTCTCTAGGTATGACTCCCAGGTTTCTCTTTCTAGTCCTGACCTTTCTCCTGACCTCCAGCTACCTGTAAAATATCAGTGTTTGGATATAAAGTCATCATTTCAAATTCAGTGTAACGAAGTCAGAACAGGACATTGTTCCCCAAGCCTGTCAGCACCATCTGAAGCAATCTTCGTACTATTTCCTTCTTTGCTGGCTGTGGCCAAGGTCCTACTAACTGTCATCTAGTTTTTCTTAGGTTAGCTTCTCCCTCTCTGTTTCACTACTGGAAGATGATTTCAGGTAGCTCTTTGCCGATTTACCTACACCCTTGGTTTTCTTCCCTGCTCGTATTCCATTTGTCGTGAGGCTCACTTTCCTACTACTCATATGTTGCCTTTTTTGGGATAAAAGCCTCCAGGGATTTTCATTGACTTTTAGTCATATCTGGGCTCATTCTGCCCGTCTTGTACCAGAAATATGTTCTCTTCATGCCTCTCCCTAGGCATACACCACACATGTCTTCCTCTGCCATTCCTCATAATCCTTTAGTCTAGAACACCTGTTTTCCTTCTCCCTGCTTACTCAGATCTTGATTTTGGTAATGTCATTTTCAGTTTTCACTAACACCACCTTTTGATATGATGCTTGTTGGGTGTTATTCTTAAGGACCTATGTTTTTTGTATTTTTCTTTAGATTTTATTTATTTGACAGAGAGAAACATAGGGAGAGAGGGAACAGAAGCAGGGGGAGTGAGAGAGGGAGAAGCAGGCTTCCCCCCGAGCAGGGAGCCTGATGCAGGGCTTGATCCCGGGTCTCCGGGATCATGACCTGAGCCGAAGGCAGTCGCTTAACCAACTGAGCCACCCAGGCGCCCTGGACCTATGGTTTCTTAGTTGTTTGTTATGGAGGTCTTATTTTACAACTAAGTTGTCAAGTTTTGAAGTTGAAGAACATGTTGAACATTCCCCACTGTCGTTAGTATAGTGCTGTGTCTATAGTAGTTGCTCAGTACATGCTCACTGATTAAATGCTGTTACCATAAAATCTATTTTGTAGTTTATGGTAGCGTATTTTGGAAGGCTTGTATCTTGGATTTTTTTTTAATCATGTTTTAAAAAAAGTGTTATTGAGGTGGAATTGACATACAATGAAGGTCAGTATTAAAGTGTATAATTTGATAGATTTTGACATAAATGTTCACACAGGAAACGATCACCACAGTCAGGATAATGAACGTATCCACCTCAAGAAGTTTCCTTATTTCCCTTTGTAATCCTTTCTTTTTGCCCATTGAACTGTTACCCCACCTCCAGACCACCACTGATCTGCTTTCTGTCACTGTTGATTTATTTGCGTTTTATGTGATCATATGCTATATCGTATGATATTATAACATATAGTATTTGGCTTCTTTTACTTAGCATAGTTACTTTGAGATGATTATGTGTATCAATAGTTCATTGTTTTAAATTGCTGAATATATTCTATGATTTGTTTATCCTTTTGATGGTCATTTGGGTTGCTTTCATTTTTGTGCCTGTTACAGATAAAGCTCTTATGAACATTTGTGTACCAGTCTTTGAATGGACACATGATTTCTTTTCTCTTGGGTAAATACCTGGGAGTAGAAAGACTGGATCATATGGTGGATATAAGTTTAGCTTTTATTTATTTTTTTTAACTTTTTAAAATTTTTAAAAAGATTTTATTTGACAGAGAGAAACACAGCCAGAGAGGGAACACAAGCAGGGGGAGTGAGAGAGGGAGAAGCAGGCCTCCCGCCGAGCAGGGAGCCTGATGTGGGACTCCATCCCAGGTCTCCAGGATCATGACCTGAGCCGAAGGCAGTCGCTTAACCAACTGAGCCACCCAGGTGCCTCTAGGTTTAGCTCTTAAAGAAACTACCCAGCTGTTTTTCAGAGTGGTTGTATAATTTCACATTTCTTTTAGCAGTTTATGAGAGTTCCGTTTGCTCCACTTCTTACTGTCTTTTTTTTTTTTGATAATTTACTTTATTTCATTTTTTAGTGTTCCAAGATACATTGTTTATGCCCCACACCCAGTGCTCCATACAATTCGTGCCCTCAATGCCCACTACCAGGCTCACCCATCCCCTCCTTCCAAAACCTTCATTTTCTTTCTCAGAGTCCCCAGTCTCTGATGCTTCATCTCCGTCTCTGATTTACCCCAGTTCACATTTCCTTTCCTTCTCTCAGTATCCTCCATGTTACTTTTTATGCTCCACAAGTAAGTGAAACCATATGATACTTGACTTTCTCTGCTTGGCTTATTTCACTGAGCATGATCTCCTCCATTCTGGTCCATGTTGCTACAAAAGTTGGGAATTCATCCTTTTTGATGGAGGTGTAATATTCCATTTTATATATGAACCATATCTTCTTTATCCATTTGTCTGTTGAAGGGCATTGTGGTTCTTTCCACAGTTTGGTGATTGTGGCCATTGCTGCTATGAACATTGGGGTACATATGACCCTTCTTTTCACTACAGCTGTATCTTTGGGGTAAATACCCAGTAGTGCTATTGCAGGGTCATAGGGTAGCTCTATTTTTAATTGTTTTAAGGAATCTCCACCCTGTTTTCCAAAGTGGCTGCACCAGCTTGCATTTCCACCAGCAGTGTAAGAGGGTTCCCCTTTCTCCACAGTCTCTCCAACACTTGTTGTTTCCTGTCCTTTTAATTTTGGCCATTCTGACTGGTGTAATGGGTGTGAAGTACTATTTTATTGTGGTTTTGATTTGTATTTTCCTAATGACTGGTGTGCTTATTTGCCACTTATGTACGTGTTCTTTGGTGACTGTGTAGATCTTTTGCTCATGTCTTTTATTAGCTGATTTTCTTTTTCTTCCTTTTTTTTTTTTTTAAATTTTGTTTTGTGGTTTGGTAAGTAACACATTACTTTCCATTACATCTTCTTCTTCTTTTTTTTTTTTTTTAAAGATTTTATTTATTTGACAGAGAGAAACACAGCCAGAGGGGGAACACAAGCAGGGGAAGTGAGAGACGGAGAGGCAGGCTTCCCGCCGAGCAGGCGGCCTGATGTGGGACTCGATCCCGGGTCTCCAGGATCATGACCTGAGCTGAAGGCAGTCGCTTAACCAACTGAACCACGCAGGTGCCCCACCATTACATCTTCTTATTGGCTCTTGTTTGTACTTGTGCTGGCTATTGATTTCTACACTTTTTTTTTTTTTTTACTGCACTTTAATATCAGTTCTCTTCTATATATTTTTTGCACCTTTATTCTGTAATTGTTTGTTGACCTGAAAATGCTGATTTTTATTTACTTATTTATGACATTTAAGTTTTAAAACTCCATTGTTATACTAGTTTCAGGTGTACAATATAGTGATTGAACAGTTCTGTGCATTACTCAGTGCTCATCAGGATAAGTGTACTTTTCATCCCCTTCACCTCTTTCACCCATCCCCCCTCTTCACCTCTGGCAACCATGGTTTGTTCTCTGAATTTGAGAGTTTATTTTTTAATTTATCTTTTTCTCTTTGTTCATTTGTTTCTTAAATTCCACATATGAGTGAAATCCTAGGGTATTTATCTTTCTCTTATTTTGCTTAAGATATCCTCTGAATCCATCCCTGTTGTTGTAAATGGCAGGATTTCATTCTTTTTTTGGCTGAGTAATCTTCCATTCATCTCTCAATGAACACTTGAGTAGCATTCATATCTTGGCTATTGCAAATAATGCAGTAAACACAGGGGTGTACATATCTTTTGAAGTTAGTGTTTTTGTATTCTTTGGGTAAATACCCAGTAGTGGTATTACTGGATGATATGATAATTCTATTTTTAAGTTTTTGAGGAAGCTCCTTAACTGTTTTCCACAATGGCAGTACCAGTTTACATTTTCACCAACAGTGTACAAGTGTTTCTTTTCCCCACATCCTCTCCAACACTTGTTGTTTCTTGTGTTTGGGCTTTAGCCATTCTGAAGTGTGAGGTGATAGCTCATTGTGGTTTTGATTTGCATTTCCTTGAAGACTGATGTTGAGCATCTTTTCATGTGTCTTGCCCATCTTTGTGCCTTTGGAAACATGTCTGTTGTTTTTTTCTTTAGGATTTCATTTATTTATTTATTTGACACAAAGAGAGACACACAGCTAGAGAGGGAGCACAAGCGGGGGGAGTGGGAGAGGGAGAAGCAGGCTTCCTACCTGATCCACTCAGGCGCCCCTCTTGTTTTCTTTTCCTTGACTATTTTTCTTGACTACTGAGAGTTCTTCAGATATTGTGGATACATGCCTTTTATCAGATTGGTGTTTTGAAAATATTTTTAATCATTCTGTGGCTTTTCTTTTTATGCCCTTAACAATGTCTTTCTTTTGAAGAACAGAAATGTAAAATTTTGGTAAAGTCTTGTTTATCAATTTGTTTTTGTAAGGATTTTCCTTTTGTGTTGTGCCTAAGAACTTTGTATAACCCAAGGTCGCAAAGACTTTCTAGTATCTTTTATTCTAGCAGTTTTATAGTTTTAGGCTTTGTATTAGGTCTGTGATTAATTTTGAATTAAATTTATATATTGTACAAGATAGGAATACGTTCATTATTATTATTTTTTCATTATTTTTTTTTCTTAAGTAGGTCCAATTGTTTCAGCAACATTTATTGAAAACACTATCCTTTCTCTACTGAATTGCTTCTGCACCTTTGTAAAAAGTCAACTATTCATATATGTCTTTGTCTCTTGGCCTTTCTGTTCTGTTTCATTGATTTCTTTGTTAGTCTTTTTTGTTGTTGTTTGTTAAAGATTTTTTATTTGCGAGAGAGAATGAGAGAGAGAGAGCATGAGATGGGCGAGGGTCGAAAGGAGAAGCAGACTCTGCTGATCAGGGAGCCTGATATAGGACTTGATCCTGGGACCCCAGGATCATGATCTGAGCCAGAGGCAGTCACTTAACCAACTGAGCCACCCAGGTGCCCATCTTTGTTAGTCTTGATGACAGTGTCACATAATCTTAGTTACTATAGCTTTATAATAAGTTTTGAAATCAATATTTCAAGATGGTTTTGACTACTGTAGGTCCTTTGCATTTCCATAGGAATTTTAGAATCATTTTTTCATTTTTTTTAACAAAAAGGCCTGCTTTAATTTTATTTGGATCATATTGAACCTATTTCTCCCTTTGAGGAGACTCTGCCAACCCATGAAGAAGGTATGTATCTCCATTTATTAAGGTTATTAACTTGAGATCTTTTAAAAATGTTATTAATTCTGGTAAATACACATAATGTAAAATTTACCATTGTAACCAGTAAGTGTAGTCCATAGTGTCAAGTATGTTCACATTGTTGTCTAGCGAATCTCCAGAAGTCTTTTCATCTTGCAGAACTGGGATTCTATATCCATTAAATAGTAACTCCTCATTCCCTTCTTTTCTCTAGCCAGCTACTATTCTACCTTCTCTTCCCTCTTTGCATGCTTATGTCCAAATTTTTCCTTTTTATAATGACACTAGTCATATTGGAATAGGGCCACCCTAATGACTATATTTTAACTTGCTGTCTAAATAAGGTCTAAATATCTCCATATTTCTCTATCTCTAAGGTCATATTCTGAAATATTGGGGGTTAGGACTTCATCATAGAATTTTGGGGGTACACAATTCAACCCATAGTTGATGCCTTTCATTTATTTTTATTTCATTTATACTGGCTAGAACCACTAGTACGATGTTGACTGGAAGTGTCTTGTCCCTGATCTTGGGGGGAAAGCACTCAATTTTTCAGTATTATGTCAGCTATAGGTTTTTTGTTAGATAGTCATTATCAGGTTGAGGAAATTCTCTTCTGACCCCTCTTGTTGTCATTATTAGGAATGAATATTAGATTTTATGAGATGCTTTCCTGCATCTTTGAGATGAGTGTATGGTTTTTCTCTTTCTTAGTTTACGTTATTTAGGTATTATTTATTCTCTTTTATGATATGACTATCTGAGGCACTTTATTTATTCATTATTATCTTATTTTTTTGAGATTGCATGAGCGAGGTCTAGGGAGGGGGTGGAGGGAGAGTGGGTGAGAGAATCTTAAGCAGGCTTCATGCCAAGCATGGAGCCTATGGGGCTTGATCTTATGACCCTGAGATCATGAGCTGAGATCAAGAATCAGATGCTTAACTGATTGAGCCACCCATGTGCCCCTGAGACAGTTATTTTTTATAAATGATGCTTTGATGATATAGTGATTTTAATCACCATTTTTTCTTTCTTCTCTTAATTAGTGAATGAGAGCTATAAGCCTGAATTTATAGAGCTTAAGAAGTGGCTGAAAGACAGGAAGTTTGATGATACAAACTTAATACCTGCTTGTTTTCCAGGTAAGGTTGGGCATCAGCTCTCAGGACTTTGCTCACATGAGAGACATGTGGGCCCAGGTGGAGGGAATGCAGGGTTAGTCCTGAAGGTGGACTCTCTGGGAGCACATCTTCTATTGTGTGTCAGACTTACTCCTTTGTAGCTGTAATATTTATACCTTACTTTGTTCTAAAAATAAATTGGAGTGCTTTTTGGGGAGAAATTCCGAAATGGTAAAATAATATTAAAAATTAAAAAAGGGAAGTGGGAATAGAAAAATAAGATGAAGGCAGGGATAAGGATAAAACATAAAAGCCATGATTCTAGAAGCTTATTGTGTACCTGTTAGAGGTCAGCCACAAATTTGACTTATCTTTCCAATAGCCAGCCAATTTCTGACAAAGACCTGAGTCTTTGTGTTCTATAAACACAACTAAGTGGTTTACTCAGCAGAAGTGCAGGTATCCCTGGAACTTAGACGTGAGGGAAGTGTCTTCATTGGGTCTTCATAGGGGAGACACTTAAACGTAATGTGACACCCTTATCATCATACTCACAGTGGTTTCATGGGATTTTCAAACCATGCAGGCTGATGGGATTATGCCATAGCTCAGGTGAGTCAAAATCATTTTCCAAGGGAAGGAGGTGCTTTTCTCTGCTGCTGTGGCTGGAGGACAGATGTCCTTAGGGAGGCCTGAGCAGACACTGCTCCCTTAGCTGGTCTGTGGCTATGTTCCCCCGGTGTCAGATGAGGAGCCCTCTGTGTGGTCCTAGCGTCAGTAGTCACCTAAGCAGAGGCAGGTTAACATAATTTTCTGGAATTGAGCTCTCCAATTGACATTGGAGTTTGGGTTAGCATTTTCTTCTGGAACATTCTCTTACTGAAGTTGGCAGCCTACTCTGGGTGTGTGCCTGCATTCAGCACCACCCAGTTCTGTCCAGATGTGAGCTTGAGGTCACCATTGGGAGAACCAAGGTGCTCTTCAAAAGGATTCTGCGTCTGCTGTAGCATAGAGATGGTTGTGCAGTCTTGGCACCCTCTTCTGGCCTCCTTTTGGGCTTACAACCCTTTGAGCAAATTAATTTCCTTATACATCGTCGGGATAAATGATTTACCACGTGTGGCCCTGGTTGAATGAGGTGACTTGTGTAACGTTGTTCCCTACGCATTATGAGGACTTGCGTCTAAATCCTTGCTTTGAGCCATTACCTGTCTGCTCTTATTTAAAATGGTAAACTATTTTTGTCACCTGTAACAGAATGTTTAACTTTCTGTTTTTGTGTTTCAAGAGGCATAAAAACAGGAAAAGCCACACTCTTAGATTTTATTGGATGGAGAAATTAAATAAGTTTTTGAAACCAAAACCATGCGTCTGAGCAGATAGTCTGCTTCTGGGTGGATAGATGAGTTAGGACTCCTCAAATCAGACTTTCCAGACACCTGGTCCAGCATCAAGGCAAGAGTTCCCTCCATGAACTAGGAGCTCCCAGTAGTCCTGTAGGGTTTGACCTTTGCAGAATTATGTTCCCTCCTAGTTGAGACAAAAAGATCAAGAACTATGAATTTGAAATTGAATATTCTGTACCCCGTATAATAATTATAGGTCATAGTGTTCCTAGGCCTGCCAGAAGAGCTTCTGACTGTTAAAGGAAAGGAGGCTTGGGCTTAGAAGTGTAAGTTTTGGGGCAGTAGTGCTGTTGACACTGTGGCTGGTGAAGTTACATGCTGTCACTGCTCTGCCTGAGGCCTTGGCTCGCAGGGCCTGGACTTGATCTCCCCTGTTGAGCTCACCCAGTCAGGGAGAGTCTAATGGCTTCCCTGGTCGGGGAGGAGAGGGTGGTCTGGGCTCTGTGGGAGCTGAGTGGGTTTACTGGTCAGCCAGTGTCAGAGGCCTCAAGATCATCACTGGGAAAGCTGGCTCTGGTAGTGGGTAAATATGGTTTGAGGGTCTAGCCTCTTATGTTGGGTGGGCATTGGGAGTAGGCCCCCAGCATAGCTGGCAGGTCCCAGAGGAGAGGGTCCGAGTTGAAGGACACCCAGTCCTACTAGGTAAGACATCCAGTAGCAGATCTGTATAAAGTTGGTGATCTTTAGGACTTGACTCTTTGCTCTTCAAGGGTTATAAGCCTAAAAGGAGGCCAGGACGTTTTATAGAACAGCTTCTTGGTCCTCTCTTTCCTCTGGAGTGAGAGGGTAAGAGAGATACCCAGATTCAGCTTTATGTAATTTTGAGGTTCAGTCATATTTTTAAAAAAGATTTATTTATTTGAGAGACAGAGAGAAAAAGAGAGGGTAGTGCAGAGGGAGAGGATTTTCAAGCAGACTGCCCACTGAGCACAGAGCCTGACGTGGGGCTGAAACCAAGAGTCAGATGCTTAACTGACTGAGCCACTGAGGCGCCCCGGTTCAATTGCATTTTTTATTTAAAGTGATATCCTTAAGATTTGAAGGTGTCATAGGTTTTTTTGTTTTTTTTTTTCCTTTCTTTTTTTGGACATTATAGGATTTACCCTTTTTTTCTTCTTTGTGTCTTAGGTACAGGAAGAGGACTGATGAGCAAAACATCCCTGCAGGTGAGAATGTCTCTAATCCTTGAAACCTAATATAGATTTTGGAGCTTTGTTTTTGTAGTTCAAATCAAGTAAATTAAAAATATTGAAGCTACGCAGCCATTGTTTACCTGAGGATACATTGAATATAATTTTGTCAGTTAGCTTTAAGTTTGCTGCATAGAGGAGACACATCCAAAGTAAGAGAGCGGAAGTTTATTTTGCTCTCATATAAACAAGCCTGGATGGGCACAGCTGGACTGGTGTGGTGATCCCGTGGCCGTTTGAGGCCCAGACTCCTTCCAGTTCTCTGTCCACATTCTAGGGTTGCGTTAATGGCAGGAGGAGAGAAGCCATGTTGGGCCCGTAACTAGCCATCTCTGCCACAGCAAATTGTATAAAGCAGACTGTATTTTAAATGAGCCAGGGGAGGAAGTGGCTCTCATCGGAGAGGGTGTGCTTGTATGCTAAGTACAAGAATAAGCCTAAGCCTGAGTAACCAGCAGAGAGCCTTGGAGCCTGTCATTGCCTTCAGCTGGGGGTGGGGACCCCGCCCCAGCTTGTTTCCTCACCTGGAAAACAGGAGGTAAATGACATAGATGATCTCCAAGGCCCATTCTAGTTTTTTCTATGCTATTTAAAGGATATCTAATGCACAATTTTTTGTGAAGCTAGAAATTAATTCCTTAATTTATTTTTAGTTCCTTAACTTTAAAATCCAGCTACGTATATACACATTTGGCCTAAATAATGATACTTTTTAATGTTGTAATTCTCTTATGCCACTTTTTAATTGAAAACTATATGATTGTAAAATATAAAAAATATATGAAAATTTACTCAGCCATTTTTAAGTGTACAACTCAATAATATTAAGTACAGTCACATTGTACAATTTTTTTAAAAAAGATTTTCTTTATTTGACAGAGAGAGATCACAAGTAGGCAGAAAGGCAGGCAGAGAGAGCAGAGGAAACAGGCTCCCTTCTGAGCAGAGAGCACGACTCAGGCCTCCATCTCAGGACCTTGGGATCATGCCCTGAGCTGAAGGCAGAGGCTTTAATCCACTGAGCCACCCAGGCGCCCCAGTGTTTTTTATTTTTAGGGAACATATAATTGTGTTCTATTTTGGGAGGGGAAATACACTTATGTATATGGCAGGAAATGTAGGTAGTCTTTGTTTAGATTATGAAATGATAATTGGCAATTGCTTCACATCTTTCAATTACTACCTTTGGTTAAACTTTTTGAAAATTGGGACATGTTTTATACCTAGTAAAATGCACAGATTTTAAGCATCCGGTTTGGTGTTGATCAAGGGACTTACTCTAGTGAGGATATAGAACATTTTGTTAAGTGGCTTTATTAAGATCAGAAAATTGTGGGATGTTGGAGCAGGAAGGGACTGTAGTGATTGTCCATCTCGATATTGATTTACAGATGAGGAAACCAGAAATTGAACCCAGAAGATTTCTGGCCGAGATTTTTAACCAACTTAGATGCCAGTTTAAAATGAAAGCCGGGATCTTAACTAACATCAGGCCTCTTAATGTTTTGTTTCTGGTGTCTGTGACTTGACATCTTAATTTTTGTGTTTCTGTATCAGTGGGAGGAACTGAAAACTATATTTTTGCAGGTGGTAAGATGAGACCCTTCTGCTGTCTGAGCTGCCCTTTTCTTAGTCTCGTTGGCACAGGTTATACGGAGAATAGGCCTTTGCTGGGAGTAGTCGCTGGACACATGGATTTCAGCAGATAGAGTTGTTTGGAGTGGTTTCCGTCTGTTTCCATAGCATCATTTCCCGGTATAAGAAAGTGAAGGAGTAATGTGTTTTGTCAGGAGTGTTTCCACCTTCCTTTCTGGTGAAGAGTTGACTGCTAGGGGATGTCAGTCACATAATGAACCTTTAATTCTTGTTGAGGTTGTAGTACCTGATGTTGGAGCACACTTGCCTGCATCCGCTGACTCAGGGACTTGGGAGCCAGACCGTAGGTGGGCCCTTTGGGGTCCGTGGTTGGGTAATCCTGGGTTCTTAGTAGATGATTGTGGACTCAAGGACACAGGTCCTTCTCAAAGCACGGGTGTTCTAAACTTTACTTTCTTTTTGGTAAGGACGGGCAGATGATTATTTCCTTGCCTGAGAGTTGCCTGCTCACCACGGACACAGTGCTTAGAAGCTACTTAGGGGCATACATTGCTAAGTAAGTGACCACACACATGCTTGTCTGGTGCACGTGCTTGTCTTGTAAAGTCTACAGCATTGGCAGATAATGTCCTCTAAGCAAGGCATAGTTGGTTAAGACCAGCCCCTGTTGCACTCTACATATTTGAAATGATTCAGAAGGTTTACTCTCTTCTTGAAGTTTGTTCTTAATCCATTTTAAGCTGAATTTTTAAGGGTTTTAATAGGCTGTCTTGGGTGTGGGTTTGAATCTTGATCTGTCACTTACTGGAAAACGAATATAAAATGAGAGAATAGATATCAATCATTCTGAGTGCCTTGAGACCTCCCAGCCTCTTCTCCATCACAGTAGATCTCCACAGAAGTTACTCTTATTTTCACCCTTATTGTATTTGCTTGAATTCTCCTTCAACTACCAAGAGCTGTTGACATTATGAAAGTGTAGTTTTGTTTATCATAGAAGAAAGGAGGCCAAAATAGGAGAGAACTATTTTCTGGCTTTTGTTATAGTGGGCCTTTGTTCTGTGGGACTTTCTGAGGACAGAGTAAGTGGGATCTTTAGCAGAAGGGGTTTCTACATTAGAGTTGTGAGATTGTATTATTTCTTCTCAGAGTCTAAGTTCTGGACTGTTAATCTCCTTGGATGTTTTTATGAGGGCAAATGTATCTTTATTGCCCTGAGTAAAAGCAGTGATGCTCTTAGTATGAACATTTTCTATTATCATTCTGAAATTTTGAGCAGGATATCTGACAATATAGGAGTCTGGACTTTGAAGGATTAGTGAAAACTTTACTAAATGCAGTCATGCAGCATGAGATTTTTTATTGATAGATAACAAATACTGAAGTGTGTAGTTTTTAATAACACAGGTAAATTTAAGAATTAGAACTTTAGAACTGTAGCAGATATATAATGAGCTGATTCAGATTTCTGTCATATAGTAGAACTTTCTGGTGTGATAGAAATGTTTCACTCTGCATTGCCCGGTATGGTAGCTGTTAGCCACATATGCCTCTTGAGCACTTGAAAAGTGGCCTCCATGACTGAGGAATTGAATTTTAAATATTACTTAATCTTGAACAACTAAAATTGAAATAACTACATGTACCCAGCGGTTACTGTATTGAATGGGGCAGGTCTAGGTTTTCCCCCCAGTGTTTTCCCCCACCAAGTCTGATACCCTTATCCAAGTAAAATAGTGAACCTGGAGCAGAAGCTTTAAAACTGGGGAACCAAGTCAGAAGCAAAGAGGTTGTTTGCAACAAAGCTGGGACTTGGGGTAGGGAGGTGGTTCTTGTCACTCGTCACTGGGACTTGTTTAGGGCATTTACATTGGGATGGGCTGTGGAGAGGAAAGTCTTGAGGAAGCAAAACCCTCTTGATGCATGGAGTAAGCTCAGAATGCACTGACAGTTTGGCCCCAGTCCCTCTGGGAGCAGAACAAACCACTAGGATGTCTGTGTCTCTAGTTATTCCGTATTTTGAATAAAAGTAATTCTTTTAATCTGGCTTGTATTTTTAAAAAGGTGGCAGCCTCCTCCGTCTCCTCTGCTGGCTCTGTGCACCTTTTTAGTTTCAGAAAAGCATGCTGGGGACCAGTCTCTCTGGAAACCTTACCTGGAGATTTTACCGAAGGCCTACACCTGCCCTGTATGTTTGGAGCCCGAAGTGGTGAATCTTTTTCCCGAACCTTTGAGAGCAAAGGCTGAAGAGCAGAGAGCCCGTGTGCAGGGCTTCTTTTCTTCCTCCAGAGACTTTTTCTCTTCCCTGCAGCCTCTGTTTTCTGAGGCTGTTGAGAGCATCTTTAGCTACAGTGCCCTCCTGTGGGCTTGGTGCACGGTCAACACCAGAAGTGTGTACATGAAGCACGGTCAGAGGCAATGCTTTTCCACAGAGCTGGACACCTACGCACTTGCCCCGTACTTGGATCTGCTGAATCACAGCCCAGATGCCCAGGTGAGAAGTTGACAAGGGTCCACGTGTTCTGTGCAGAACACGTAGACATGTAGAACATGTAGACATGTAGAACCTAACTTTGAAACCATAGAGAGAGGTGCCACTAGGCATTTTTCTGCCTTTTCTCCCAGCCCGCTTTTCCTTTCTGGCATCCCCTTCTTGTGTTTTCCCACTCTGCTCTCCAGGCTAGCAGAGCTTGCTTTATCCCTGAATGGCCTTAACCAGCAGCATTCCCACCATCCCCCGACTTGGGTGCAAAGTTCTCTTTTCTCTTGGCGAGTATGGGGGGTAGAGTCCTGATTGCTTGCCTGTCCCATTCCCTTTTGGCGTCACTGGTTTACCTTTGCTGTGATCACTGATTGATTTGCTGTCTCCCTCTCTGAGCTGTGCAAGGATGGGGACTGTGCCTTTTTTTCTCTCCCTGTAACCCAATGCAGGGTCAGGCATGTAGTATGCACTTGATAGACCTTTACTGAATGGATATCTGTGGAGAAAAGGAGTTTGGAAAATATTAAAGAATCCCTCTTTGGGAGATAAGTCATAGATCTCGTCTCCAGCCCTTTGCCCCCTATGGCACCTAAAGGTAACGATTTATGTGTAGGCAGGCTGAGGTAGGTGCCTGGCTTTGAGAGCGAAAGTGTCCCTGTGTCGGCTTACCTGTAACCCATTCAGGGTCTGCTTAAAGGTACACTGGCTCGGCCCTTGCCCATGCTGTTCTCTTCATACTGCACCCCGCTTCGGGCGTATGGGTGGTACCTGGCTTTCCCACGTGCTGGTGCGAGGCAAGCACAGGGAGGCCCGTACTGTACTTTTCAGGCAGAGCAATCTCCTTGCCTGTCTGCTTGTTACTGTTGCAGAAAGATGCATTTCTGGCGGTATTCAGCAAAGGGGCTGGAGGTTAGATGGCGGTTTCTGTGACTGATGTTGATGAATTAATGTCGGGGGCATGACTGTAATAGGGTGCTGGACACAGGACTCAGTCCTCACTGGGGTGACTTTATTCTTATTGGGCTGTTAGTGCTCCAAACGAGTGATTTGACAGCCTTCGTAGGGACCTCACAAACCACAGCCCGTGGGTATGTGGCCCAGGGGCCCTGGCAGAGCCTAAAATACTTGCTCGCTGGCCCTTTATGGAAAAAAGATTGTTGACCCTTGGTGTAAAGCGCGTTGCAGCTGGCTCTTGGCATGTAGCTCGAAACCGTGGCCCTAATCTGTTGATGCTGCAAGCTGAGAGTTTCGGCACCGTCCCTCATCCTTGTCCTCGCCGGGGTTTACTGTGTAGTCGTGGCCTCAGCACTTGTACCTGCCCCTCAGTTTGGAAGGCAGGTGGGTCATCTTGGTTCTTTCCTCTGCTACCTGCTAACTAACAGAATTGTCACAAAATCCATGTCATCGTGTCAACCAGTATCCTGCTGCTCAAAGGCTGTGCGTTGTGAGGCCTGAAATTCACATGTTGCCTTGACATCTTTGGGCATCACTGGGCCCTAGGGGTCTGTGAATTCCTCTGCTCTCACTGGATATCCTCCCTTCCCCCAGAGGGAAAGGCCGCATCGGCTGGACTAGCCGCACCCCACATGGCCCTCAGCCTGTTTCCCCTCCCTGCCTGCCTCTTCACAAGAGCACTCACATCTCCCCACGGGAGACAGGGGGCCAGCTCCCGTTAGTCCCAAGCCTGCTTCCCGTGGTCCCTGTGGGCCACACAGCTCCCACGCGTCGCCTCTGTGTGGCTGGGATGTCCTCTCCTGGGCTGTGTATGTGACTGGTGAGCTGCTCTCCAGCGTCCATGTCCACTCTCAGGTGTCCTGAGTTTGGCCATCCTCAGGGCAGGACCACCCCCTCACCGAGTGGGGTCGTGGATACACCCAAGAGCCCCGAGTGCAGGGCTGGCATGGTCCTGCATGTGGTTCAGTTCACATCATGATGAGGGTTTGAAAGCTGCATCTGACTTTAATATAGTCAACTTAGTATTTTCAGTTTTATGTGTGGCTTTAAAAATGTGTTAACAATTTTCCTTCCTAGGTAAAAGCAGCATTTAATGAGGAAACTCGCTGTTATGAAATCAGAACGGCTTCAAGCTGCAGGAAACATGAACAGGTGTTCATCTGCTATGGCCCTCATGATAACCAGCGACTGTTCCTGGAATACGGATTCGTTTCCATCCAGAATCCTCATGCTTGCGTTTATGTTTCAGCAGGTTGGGATCAACTTTGTTCTTTTTTTTTTTTTTTTTTTTAATATTTTATTTATTTGACAGAGAGAAACACAGCTAGAGAGGGAACACAAGCAGAGGGACTTAGAGAGGGAGAAGCAGGCTTCCCGCTGAGCAGGGAGCCCGATGTGGGGCTCGATCCCGGGTCTCCAGGATCATGACCTGAGCCGAAGGCAGTCGCCCAACCAACTGAGCCACCCAGGCGCCCCATGGGATCAACTTTGTTCTTACAAAAAACATACAGTTCTTTTTTTCCCTCCTATCTGGGGATGTGGGTTTTTTAAGTGTCCGTAAAAATGGCAAAACCTTAAAATGTGTATCATTTATTTTCCACTAGATTAGGGGAAGACACTCACTGACCGTGCAATTTGAGTGTTGAAGTGAAAAACAACAAGGCTCTGGTTAGTACTAAGGAAAGAAAGAACTGAGAAAAGTTGTGTTACATTAGGTTAGACAGTAGAATGCAAGAAAAGGAAGACCACTAAGGAAATGAATATAATAACTAAAAAGGTGGGAGGAAATGGAAATTTTTGTACTGAGACACTATCACTGTCACTAAGTATAGGATAGATCAGAGAAAAAAATTAAAAAATGTTAATTTAAGCACTTACTGTGTGAGGTGCTCTGCTAATGACAGGGATAAATACATTACATAGTCATTGTTTTGGAGGTTAATGCCGTGATGAAATATTGATTTCATTTACGTTTTTCTGTGAGCTACTAATTAGCTGTTATTGGTGTTACTATTTTTATAAAAAATAATTTAGCTATTAAATTTATTCTGTGGAAATTCCAAGTATAATATTAATAACAGTATATAGATAAATGTTTTTTCCCCCTTCTCCTGAAGCAGCAGAGAGTAGTTCATAGGCCTTGAAGAAATATGGCCAGAGATTTACTGAGGGTGTCCTTTGGGGCAGTTTTAATATAAGCTGTAGTGAAAATAGAAACTTGTTCAAGGTGAAACTACTCCATCCTATAGGCAGAATAATCATGTTATTTCTCAAAATAGAAATTAAAAAGCAAAAACTGGCTTTTACTGGGTCTCAGAAAACTAGCTTTGAGGTTAGCCTCCTGTTATCAATAATTTTAATATTGATGACCATGAAATACTGAAGTGCAAACAATTTGAACAAAATTTACATTTTAGTTATTTTTGCATTTATAAAATCAAAACGTAGAAAGATAAAAAAGATTTTAAAAATAGAAAAGTCAGTCATTATCCTTCCATCCCAACAAGCTTTGTTAATTTTTACATGTTCAGTTTCAATTGCTTATGACTGTAATCACTAATATCATCATAAACAATTCCTCATGTTTGCCCTGGGTTTAACTTCCTGCACCCTGCCACTATCTTAAGGTTTTGTGGATTAATTTGCTTCGTGGGAACATGTGTTGAGGTTGTGGATGTTTTGCCCCCTGCCCCGGATTCTGTAGCTTTCTAGGCGCTAAATAAAGATCTCCTTGAATTGGACTCCATTGGAGCTTTTTGGTGTGAATTAGGTAAAACTGTTTACATGCCTTTTTTTTTTTTGATTTTTATTTTACTTTATTTTTTTATTTTCAGCCAGCCACTCATAATGCGTCATTAGTCTCTGCTGTCGTTTTCGGCGACGCCTCAGTCACGCACAACGCCCATTGCGTGTCTTGATTGTTGATGGAAGGGCCCACACTTCTGTCTGATGACTCCCTGAATTTCTTTCTTTCTTTCTTTCTTTTGTAGACATACTTGTTAAGTATCTTCCATCAACAGATAAACAAATGAACAAGAAGATTTCCATTTTGAAGGATCATGGCTTTATAGAGTAAGTATTTTCTCTGTCAGAATTATTCTTTCAGGAAACTTCAGTGAGAAAATTGAGGTAGCATTTCTAGAGGTATGAACTACCTCCTGACTTGTACCAGTGGACAGGTATTTATTGAGCATTTACTATGTGTAGTAAAATGTGCTTGATGTGGGGCACACAAAGAGTGTAAGTTTCAAGAAACTTACCTGGGCACATAAAATACAAACTTGAAGTAGTATTGTCCTGAAAGAAAGGCCTGTTTGTATTGATTAGTAGCCCAGTGTTTGTCTCCAGCACATGGTCAGTGGGAGGGCATGGGGCTCCTGCAGTCAGGCTGGCTTTCAGTCAGTTACTCAGCAACATGGTGTAGGCGCCCAGGGTGCAGGGCTGGGGGTGCAGGCTGGGTGATTCCACGCCAAGTGGAGGCTCTCTCTTTCAGATTTTCTTCTCTAAGTTTTACATGGTCTAGCGGCAGTGTGAGGGCAGTCTGGCTGTGGTGGCTATTATTTGTTTGATGCTCAGGGAACTCTGATTCTTCATCTTTCATCTCACCGGGATCTGTGACACTGGCCCTTTTCCTCTGACTTCCTCAACCAGATTCAGCTCCTTACTGAAATTAGTTGGAAAGTAGTTTTTTACTCCCCCTTTTTTAAATTTAAAAACTTTATTTATTTATTAAGGAGAGAGCGTAAGCAGGGGAGAGGGGGCAGAGGGAGATGCAGGCTCTCCACTTAGCAGGGAATGGGACATGAGGCTCCATCCCAGGACCCCTCAGGATCATGACCTGAGCTGAAAGCAGATGCTTAATCACCTGAGCCACCCCAGTGCCCCTTTTACATTTTCTTTTTAAACAGACATAATTTTTTTTTTTTTTAATTCTGGCTTTATTCTTAAGTATTTGAAGACTTACTTTTCTCTTTTGCCTTTGTGACCAAGACACAAGTAACATAATGTTCATAATGTTCAGCCCTTCAGAAAATGTTTGGCTCTTTAGCCATTTGCTGTGGTGTCATGAAGTACTGAAATGACAGGTGTGTCATCATTTGTTTTTATGCTTTAGAAATTTGACATTTGGATGGGATGGACCATCGTGGAGATTACTCACAGCTCTTAAGTTGTTGTGTCTGGAAGCCGAAGAATTGTAAGTGTCATGTGTGTTGGTCATGAGCTGTAGTTACAACCTGCACACAACCTTGGGGCTTCTCTCATCTTACATTCAGATACCCAGCCTGGGAGGAGAAGGAAGTGCCGTTGTATACCGGGAGGTTTATTCTTTATGGAACCTGCCCATGCCCGGAGCATTTCACTTCTAAGCTTTCTCTGTTTCTGGAATTCTAGTTTTAGAGTCATAATCAACATGCATGACCCTGAGAACTTTTTATTCTCAGGTATTTTTTTTCCTGGTGACCTGCAGCTGCTTGTTTATATATATATATTTTTAAAGATTTTATTTGTTTATTAGAGAGAGAGTGAGAGTGCTCGTGTGACACATGAATGTGGGAGGGGCAGGAGGAGAGGGAGAGAGAGAATCTCTAGCAGGCTCTGTGCTGAGTGCAGAGGCTGACCCAGGCTCCAGCTCAGGACCCTGAGATCATGCGCACCCTGAACTGAAATCAACAGATGCCCAATTGACTGAGGCCCCCAGGCACCCCTAGAGCAAATATTTTTAAAAATGTGAGCATTGGTACTGTTGAAAGGGAAGTCCGGAGTAGGTAGTTTTTTTCCTTGGGATAAACAGCCTCTCCTCTCTGGTTTTGCCCTGAGGTGCAGATCCAGCCCCCTGCTAAAGGAGAGGCCTGGATATTTCCACGGGGGAGGCAGATAGAGGGGAATCCCTGGTGGAGACACACGTCTTGGTTAGGCTCCTTAATGTTACCTTGAGGCTGCCGGTCCCTCCCCCAGCATGGAAAGGACTGTCCACTGCCCAGTGCAGGGACCTCCTTCAGCCTGGGTGCACTGCTTAGCAAAGGCTCAGATGAGAGAGACCATACAAAGAGGACTTGCTGAGGATGGTGACTCCACCCTCGAGTGGTTGGGAGGTGATGCATAGTGATAGCCCGTGGCACGGTGCCTCAGAGTAGCAGGTGCTCATTGAGGAACTCATGTCGGGATATTGTTTACCTCTTTTTCTATAAGGACTCAGGGAAAAAAACTACTCCCTCATCTCAACACCAGAAGTAGTTGTATTTATTCTCAGCAGGTGGTGTGTTTTTATCTTAGAGCCACTGTGGATTCTGTATCTGATACCTTTTTTCCTGTATTGTTTGCTAGAAAACTCAGTGGCAAATTTGTGGCCCATCCAGATGTGCAGGATTTTAAGGCATGCAATTAATCCTGGTTTTATCTTCTCCTTCCTCCTTTCACCTTTCCTTTATCTTGTTTTCACTGTCCATTCATCTTACCTTTTATTTCATCTCACATGTGCCCGTGTAAGCGTCCATAAGCCCTTCATGGAAAAAGGTATGAGAGGACACCCCAAGGCCTCTTTTCCTCCCTCTGAGTTATTCCTAACAGCCTCCAGTGATGTGGCAGAACAGGTGGCAGTTTAGCCAAATGTTTGCATGGTCTTTCTACCTCTCTTTAGCTTTGTCACCTACGGTGGATTTTTTACCATTCCCGATTCTCAGTTTGTGTCTAACATGGGAATACTAAATGCTTTCTTTACTAGGTAATTGTGGAGATTTAATTAGGTAATTGTTTTATATGAAACACTGTGCCTGGCATATAGTGATTTCCTTCCTTCTTTTCTTTCCTGAGAACTTAGCTAGTCTGAGGTTTCTGTTGTTGTCTCTAAAGCTGAAGCCTTTTAAGACATTCGTGGCTTGTGAGCTGTGCTGAGTTTCTAAGTGACGTCTGTATACTTCCACTCTGATGTGGCAGTTCTCACCTCCCCTTTCCCCTCCTAAGCCATTCCACCTCGGACTCTTGGCATCCAGAATTTACTCCTTTTCCCCTTCCTCTCTGCTGAGTGCTTCTTGCTAGCCTGTGGACTTGGCTCTGCCACCTTTGGGCTCAGCATCTTGCTATGGCTCCCTCTTGCTTACCCCGCAACACTTCTACTCCTCTGCCTAAAGGAAGTTGACTCCACTTGCCCCCTGAACCCCATTTCCTGCATATTTTCACAGTGTAAAGTGGGAATGACGGTATGTACCGAAGGCCTTCACTTAGCTTCCTCTTTCCATCTCCAGAGTTTACCTTGTAAAACCTGTTCTCTTCAGTTTATCACAGTTTAGGAAAGACTGTCACCCGAAGAGAAGGAAAGTTCTGTTGTCTTTGCTGTTTAGCCCTTATTCTTTTTGGCTGGGAGTCACCTTCCTCTTCTGTCTTCTGTTCTGTTCCCACGCCTGGTGGACATGATACCACTTACGTGCCCGACACAAAATTGCAGTGATAATCAGATTCAGTCCCTCCCTGCAAAGAGTGCCAGTCAGTCCCCTTGATTCTTATTATCAGTTGTTTCTCCTTTTTCTGTACTTTGTCTGCTTCTAGGAGCTGCATGTGGTGGGAGGTTGTAGGGAATGTGCCAATGGAATAAGTTTATTATGCTGGAAAAATAGAAGTGTTGTGTTGAAGTATAAAAAGCCTTCTTTACCTTCTGAGAGCCTGCTGACATTATCTTAACAATTTGGTTCTAGTACATGCTGGAAAAAAATACTCCTTGGGGAAATCATTTCAGATACAAATGAGAAGAGAAGTTTGGTTGTAGCCCAGAAAATATGCCATTATTTCATAGAGGAAACCAATGCTATGTTGCAAAAGGTATGTTTCTAGAATATTGCATTATTTTGATGCCTTAAATAGGTGAATGTTGATGTAATTTCTGGGTTTTTTTTTGACTTAACATTGTGCTTATATTTTCAGTAGGTAAAATTATTGGATGAATTTTCAAGTACTCTTTTTTAAATATTTCTGTTAAGTAGATGTTTTAATTAAATGGGAAATGTTTTTAAAAAAATTAATTAAAATTTAAAATTTAAATTTAAAAAGATTTTATTTATTTGTGATGGGGGTGCAGAGAGAGAGAGAGAGAGAGAGAGAGAGAGAATGAATGAGTAGGGGGAGGGGCAGAGGGAGAAGCAGACTCCTTGCTGAGCAGGGAGCCCCGTTGGGGCTCAATTCCAGGATCTGGGATCATGACCTGAGTTTAAGGCAGCCAGATGTTTAACCAACTGAACCACCTAGGTACCCTGAGAAATCGGCTCATTTTAATGAACACATGACTGGGATTGAAAAATAATTTTAATGAACCTTCAAGACATAATATTAAGTGAAATAAATCAGAATACAAGAAGACGAATATTGTGTGATTCCACTGTCCAGCATAGGCAGACTCATGGAGACAAAGTAGAGTAGAGGTTACCAGGGGTTGCGTGTGGTGGAGATGGGAGTTTGTGTGTAATGGGTGCAGAGTTTCTGTTAGAGGCGAGGAAGGAATCCTGGGGACGCATAGTGGTGACAGATAACACCGTGAGTATATTTAATGCCGTTGGACTGTACATGGAAAAGTGGTCACAGTGGTAAATTTTATGTTTATATTTTACTACAGTAAAAAAAAATTAATTTTAAAATACCTTCCAGGTGTCTCATATGAAAGATGAAGAAGTTGCTTTGATAAGCCAGCTAACTTTGGTAGAAACTTTGTGGACGGAAGAGTTAAAGATCCTGCAGGCCTCTGCTCACATTCTGAAGAGGTGACTTCACCTAATGCATCCGGTCACCTTCTGTGGCGGGTGTGGCTTCTTCAGCAGCTTTAAACGAAGGTTTATTTTGTATAGAATCATTTATAGTTAACGAATGGTTTCTATTAAACAATTGTATACTGAATCCTCCTTTTGCTTTTGTGGGATGGAGCGGTGGCTGCTGCTTAGTCTTGGCAGGGTATCTGTCGGGGCGGGCCGGCTCTGCGGACTCTGGAACTGGATGGGAAGAGGATGCGCCCTCCTCACCGCACCTCGGATATGCTCAGAGCAGACCACAGTCCTGCAGGAAGGAGGAGGAGGAAGGCACTGCACTGTAAGGAGAGAGGCTCTGAGGGACTCTGCACGTGGCCTTTCTTTTGGTGTCCTCCTTCCCCTCTGCCTCAGCCCCTGTGAAAGGGCTAGAAGTTGTAAGTTTATTACGTTCTGATACTATCGGGTTTAGGGAAGTGCTGGCGGTGGGTGGCTTTGGGTGGGGAGTCTGGGGAGTGCGGGGCTGGCCTAGGGCTCTGCTGGGCTTCACCCTCGGCTGCACTGAGCTGGAGCAAATCACGTCACATTTTTGGATTCTGATTTCTAATCTGGAAAGGAGGTTATTGGGCAGGAATGGGGGTGGACGCTTGTGTATCCACCCTGAGCCCTAACCCAGTGAAAGGGCTAAGAGGCCGGGACACATGTCCAGCGGAGGCCTCAGGTGATGCTGCCTCTGCTCTTCTTGGCCTCACTGGGGACCAGGGAGTCAGTAGTGGGAGGGACAGTCGGGACACTCTCTTGTCTCGTCTCTGATTTTGATGGAATGGAAGTTCAGTCATTAAATACAGGAGACAGCAGGGCCTGCCTTAGCAGACCGCCCTCTGCAATTTTCTGGAATGTGTTTGAATATATTACTAGAACTATCCCTTATCCATTCTCTTTCTGGTGGGTGTTTAACTTTTATTCTGCTGCTTTTCTGTCATTTTATTGGGGATTTGGGAGGAATAGGAAATGACTTTTTTGGGCTCAGTCATTTTGAATTAAGAGTCTTTACCCTCCCTTTTTTTTCTCTAAAAATAAAAATATTTTAGGTTATCAACTTCCCTCTGAGAATGGTTTTTATATACAATGAGTACTAATTAGTACTTTTTAGATCTTGGCTCAGAATTTACACTTTTCATAGTGTTCTCATGTCTGTCAGTGAACATTCAGGATCACTGTGAGGAAGTCAGCAGGTGTTACCTATCACAGAAGCAAGTATGCACCTATCATAAAAACTAGACTATGATAGAAACATAAGAGTGACATTTATTAGATATTAAGTGTTGCTGGATGTGAGGCACTGTGCTCAGGCCTTGGTGTGCAGGGTTTTATTTAAGCCTCAGTTATCCTGTGTTACAAATTTAAGGGAGAAGAAACTGCCTAAGATGCTACCCTTAGTGTGTGCTATAGGAGAATGCCCACTCACCCCGCCCTCAGGGACCACGGTCCACAGGCTGGGTGTGTGTGTGTCCAGGGTGTGCGGTGCTCTCCCGACATGGGGATTCACACATGTGGGCCCGTCACCTCCATTTCGGGAGGCGGCAGTGTGCCAGTCGGGGAGGCTGGCACAGCTCTACCTCAGTGGGGATGTGTGCTCCCTTCTGGGCTTTTGTGGAGGTAAACTGCCTTGAAGCCCTGGTTATATGTGAACTTCCATCTTTATTCTCTTCTCCTTTATCGTTTTCAGGTGGGAAGAAGGGATGTTTCCTCCTCAGCTTTTCCTAGTCCTTGGCCTCCGGGGATCCCTGCAGGAGTCCCTCAGTGGGTGGAGTCTTAGAGGGACCACCAGGCCTCTGCAGAGTTGGGGCCGGATTGGGGCCACACAGTACAAGGGCCACCCGAGTCGGGCATTGTTGCCCAGAGTCCCGCTTTCCCTCCCAGGTTTGCATTCTTCCTCAGCGCTGGAATTCCTACCCTTGGGAATGCAACCCAAACAAGCAAATGGGGCCCACTCCCTTCTGAGCCATACGGTCTGTGTCCCCACCGTATGGTACAGTGTAGGGCCGATATGCAGACAGGTTGCATGGCTGTGTTCCAGTCAGACTATTTACAGAGACAGACCATGGGGCAGGTTTGCTGACCCCTGTGCTGTACCAAGCTCATTGTTTTCTGTTTCCTATTTGTGGACATTTAGGACTCAACTATCTTAATATATATAGATATGTATAACACATAGTACATGATCTCCTTGAAGGTGCCTTAACCCTTCCGAAGATAAAGCCCCCCTTAACATGAAAAACTTCGCAGACTTGGGTGGTGAGAGTTTTGCTTTAGTTGTCCAGTGCTGAGAAAACAAATAGACAACAAGTTGTTACACATTTACAAACATGCAGTGGTTTATCATTCATACTTGATCCATGCATATTTGAAAAACATCAGAATAAGACTTTTTTCCATTTGTAGACAATGCGAGAACTCTGTGGCTTGGAAGGCCGTCTGGCCCGCAGGGTAGCCCCCTGTTGACAGTGATAGCACAGCCGCCTTTGGCTTGTCCGTGCAAAATTATCACAAGGGCAGCAGGAGGGGCAGCATGCACTCCTCATCTTTCCCCAGCATCGCTGTTTTCTTCCTTCTTTAGTGTCCCACCCCTCCCTCTCCCAGCACCCTTTCTATCTTCCTCCTTTTCTGTCCCCCCGCCCCCCCCCCCGTTGCTATCTGATTACAGAGTTTGTAGGTGCTAAGCGTCCTGCAGGGATGACTTGGCCTGAGAGAACAGAAACCAAGAAGTTAAGGGCTATTGGAGGCATTCCTTAAATCCTCAAGTTAGAAACAGAAGAATCACTCCTTAGATTGGGGCATACTGAAGGTGGAGACTGGTAATGACCTAGGGAATCAGAGCTGTGAATTTTGTGAAAGCAGCTTTCACTGAAGCACCTAGACACCACCCTGAGGAGCCATCAAGGTACAGGAATAGGGAATTTATTTTAGCTCCTCAGTTGGCAGGCAGCAGCCGCGTTTTATGTGATAGATTAATGCTGGGCAGTAGGTTTTGTCCAGAGGAGTAAAGTGTCAAAAAACAAATCAGTTTGTCAGCTGACACTTGAATTGAGAACTTTGCAACCATGCAAACCATGCAACATGCAACATGCAACCATGTTGGTTCACTTGGAAAAGGGCCTTTTTTTTTTTTTAAAGATTTTATTTATTTATTTGACAGAGACAATGAGAGAGGGGACACAAGCAAGGGGAGTGGGAGAAGAAGAAGCAGGTTCCCCACTGAACAGGGAGCCTGATGTGGGACTTGATCCCGGGACCATGGGGGCAGATGTCTAACGACTGAGCTGGAGGAGATGCCTAATGACTGAGTCACCCAGGTGCCCTGAAAAGGGCTTAAAAAAAAGAAAAGAAAAGAAAAAAGCCCAGAAAGTCATTTGTGAATTAAAGGGAACAGAAAAGAGGGAAGAAATAGGCTCGAAGCATTTTTCTCTGACCCTGCCAGTGTCGCACATACAACAAAGCCGAGGACCGTATACAACATGCTAGTGTACCACACACCACAATGCCCTGCACTCTCTGGTGCTGTTCGGTGTCACCCTTCAGAGGGTACCTCTCTGTCTTTATCATTCTCTTGTAACCTTTCCTTCAGGGGATATTTTCTTGTTTAATTTCCTTCTATAGTTAAGTTTTAACCTGAGGCTGTGAGTAAATTTTTAAAAACTCACAAAAATAGAGCAGTATTTAATAAAAAGGCAAAGTTACCACTTCACACCCACGAGGACAGCTGTAATCAAAAAGATAAAGTGTCGAGGATGTTGGGAAACAAACCCTCTCGCACGCCCAAGATTGAAAACATGGCCACACGGAAACTTGAACATGAATGTTCATGGAAATTGTATAGCAATTGTTTGTAAGGTTCACTTGTGGGTGAATAGATACATAAAGTGAGATTTTCCCATAAAATGGAATATTATTCAGGCACGGAAAGGACCAAAGTGTTCATACATGCTACAACACGGGCGAGTCTTAAAAACATGCTGAATCAAAGAACCCAGTCACAAAAGACCACATATAATCATATGTATATGAAATGTGCAGAGCTGGAACATCTAGAGCCATGGGAAGTAGGTCAGTGGTTGCTGTGCGACGGGCTAGGGCACTGCTGGATTGGGTGACAAGGGCTAGAGTGTGGGGCTTCGTTCTGTGGTGACAGAGTGCTCGAGTTGTGATGGCCACGTGGCTTGGCACGAATTCTGAGGCCCATCAGACCGTACACTCTAAATGGGTCAGCGGAATGGCCTATGAGTTCTATGTTAGTAACCCTATTTTTAAAACAGGGTTAGTGCCTGATTCGTGAGGGTTTTATCCCCCTTCTCACTTGCAGGTAACACTTTTTCCAGGAAGGTTTGGAGGCTGTCTCTCTGGCTATGTCAGTAAAAGCCCATGCGTTACATGTATCACCTTGTTAATCCTTACCGGGATCTGATGAGGTAGCATTTTCCTGACTTTTTTTTTTTTTTTTTTTTTAAGATTTTTATTTATTCGACAGAGAGAAACACAGCTAGAGAGGGAACACAAGCAGGGGGAGTGAGAGAGGGAGAAGCAGGCTTCCTGTGGAGCAGAGAGCCCGATGTGGGACTTGATCCCGGGTCTCCGGGATCATGACCTGAGCCGAAGGCAGTCGCTTAACCAACTGAGCCACCCAGGTGCCCCTGCATTTTCCTGACTTTGTAAATGTAAATGTTAAGTTATTGCTGAGGTCCCAAAGCTGCTGAGGGGCAGAGCTAGGATTCAAACCTCAGTCAGCCTCCAGACCCATGCTTGTAATGTTCATGCAGCAAAGACTGTGGAAGGTGCACACAGGTGTAGGGGAGCCACCTGATCTCACCTGCTCAGGACTCTGTAAAATTAAAGTGTAGCTGGATTGGTCATCCTCGAAATAACATTTGGAGCGCTGAAATGCTGCAGTCTTACATGTTAAAATCCACTCTCTCCTGGCACTTTTGATAAGCAAAGAGACCCCTTAATATATAGAAGAGCAGACTCCTGGCCCAGGGAACCCATCTTCAAAGATGACAGCTCGGTCCCTGAGAGAGGGTGTTACTAGCCATGCTTTATAGAAGAGCAAACGGGTGCAGAGAAGGGAAGTAACGGGTCGGGGGGTATTCAGCAGGTGAGCACAGAGCCACATGGGGTGGGGTGGAGCAGCCTTTGGGTCACATGTACTTGAAGCTTTTATTAAGAGATCATGCATGTCAGGATGTGGACCCCTGACCGTGGCATCAGGCACTACCAGGTTCTATGAGCCCATCCCAAACCCACAGAATTAGAATCTGAGGGTAACGGCCAGGAATATGTATTTTCACTGAGCCCCCAGGCGATGTCAGTGCCCTTTGTGAACCACTGATCTAGAGATTGTGATGAGGAGTGCCTTCCAAGGCGCTGGTTCCTGGATTTTACTGTCATCTCATGACTCTTGAAGCGTTAGGCAGACCCCAGATTGTGTGACCCCAAGGCCGGACCTCTCAATATGGGTCCTGTCAGAGGGTTGGAGTGAAAGAGGGCCACTCAGGTTGAGATGAGCCACTCAGACCCCCTCACTTTGTGGTTGAAGCTCTGAAAGAGGGAGGAGCTTGCTTTGGACCCTGGATTTCGTCTATCAGAATCCACATTTTCTTTCTGATTCTTGTGGACGTCATGCTGGCCTGCATTCTCCTTCTGTAGTGTAGGATGTAGACATTCTCCCAGATGGACTCCTCAAACTATATTCTTCTAGGGAAGAATCAGAGTGGGAGTGCGGCAGTCGGAGGAGAAGGCGCTAACAGGAGCTGAGCCCCTCCCTGCACTGGCCTTCATGTTCTCATCGGATTTTCCCACCTCATTTCACAGTAGCTCTGTGGGGCAAGTGTTCCGTGTTTTACCAGAGATGAAGAAACTGAGGGACAGAGGGGTCATGGGACCTGACCACATTGTACAGTTGGGATTCGAACCCAGGAGTCTCTGAATTCAGGTCCATCACTTGCCAGTTATACCTATTTGCTTCCAAAGATGGGCAGCCTACGGGGAAGGGTGGGAGTAGACCCCCTTACAGCACTTTGTTTTGTCTCATTTTCATGTTCCAATAGGAAACTTCCTCGACCTCATTGGGCAGACTGCCAACAGGGAATAAGCAGCACCCAGGTGCAAGAAGGAGGGCCTGGCGGGGGGTCCATGGGGGATAAGTCCTCTCCCTCAGTTTTCGACCCTCTCCCTGTTGCTGTGACATCTACATCCCATAAAGGGCAGAGGGGCAAGAAGGTGAGCCTCTCGAAAGGCAGCCTTTTCCCATTGCAGAGGAATTGTCCTGAGGGCAGTGAACTCTCCTTCTGATCTCAGGGGTCCCTGTCTGGTGACGCAGCTCTGGCGGTGGACATTTACAAGCCTTCTGCTGGTGCCTAGAGTCAGAAGACCATGCAAAAGACTGTGCGGGGTCTGCTTAGCAATTATTAGGACAGCAACAAATTCCCATTCTAACTTTGCCTTTGTCACACGGGGACACTTCAGAATGTTTACAATGTCGTTAGGACAGGGGTCAGGTGTGACGGTGTGTTTGCTGCGGGCAGCACGATCTTTGCTTCTGGGGTCCTCCCGGGCGTCATATAGTAAGGGTGTCCGCAGCTGGGCCGAGGCTCTTAGCTGCTCATGGGAACCACATGTGACGCACTTTTAAAGACTGTATTGAGGAATAATTAACAAAAATATATTTGTACAGACTTAAAATGTACACATGATGATTTGATAAATGACACATAGAGTGATTACCAAGATCAAAATAATCAACACATCCATCAGCTCACCTAGTTAGCATAGTTATGTTTTATTTTCTTTCTGTGGTGTGAATGCTTACGGTTCACTCTCAGTGACTTTCAAATAAACAATACTGTACCACTAACTAGTCACCATGCTGCACGTTAGCTCTTGCAAACTTACCCTTCTTACAACTGAAAAATTATACCCTTTCATCAATGCTGCTCCCAGCCCCTGACAACCACCATTCTATTCTCCGTTTGTATGAAACTGGCTCCCCCCCCACTTAATATTCCACGTAGGTGATATCCTACAGTATTTGTTTTTCTCAGTCTGGCTTATTTCTCTTAGCAAAATGCCTTCCAGACCAATCCAAGTAGTTGCATGTGGCAGGATTTCCCTTTTTATGGCTGAATAATATTCCATTGTGTATATGGACCACATTTTCTTTACCCATTTATCTGTTGAAGGATACTTTACATTGTTCCAGTATCTTGACTTTTTTTTTAAAGATTTTATTTATTTGACAGAGAGAAACATAGCTAGAGAGGGAACACAAGCAGGGGGAATGAGAGAGGGAGAAGTAGGCTTCCTGCTGAGCAGGGAGCCCAATGCGGGGCTTGAACCCAGGATTCTGGGATCATGACCTGAGCCAAAGGCAGATGTTTAACAACTGAGCCACTGGGGCATCCCCTTGGCTGTTTTGAATAATGCTGCAATGAATATGGGTGTGCAGGTAACTCTTTGAGATACTGACTTCAGTTCCTTTGGATATATGCCCAGAAGTGGGATTGCTGGATCATATGGTAATTCAATTTTAAGCTTTTTGAGGAACCATTCATACTGCTTCCCATAATGGTCATACCAATATACCGCCACTGGCAGTGTCCAAGTGTCCTTTTTCTCCACATCCTCACCAACATTGATATCTCTTGTCTTTTTGATAATAGGCATCCTACTAGATGTTATCTCATTGTAGTTTTGGTTTGAATTTTCCTGATGATTAGTGATGTTAAGTATCTTTTCAGATACTTTTGTCTTTTTTTGAAAAATGTCTATTTAGGTTCTGTGCCCATTTTTAAATTATATTATTTGCTTTACTTTACTTTATTTTGGATTGTGTGAGTTCTTCGTATGTTTTGGGTATTAACCCCTTATCATATATATAGTTTTCAACTATTTTCACCCATCCTGTAGGCTGCATTTTCAGTTCACTGATTGTCTACTTGCTGTGCAAAAGCTCTTTAGTTTGATGTAATCCCACTTCTTTATGTTAGCTTTTGTTACCTATACTTTTGATGTCTTATTCCAGAAGTCATTGGTAAGGCCCATGTCAAGGATCTTTTTCCCTACATTTTCTTTTAGGAATTTTATGGTTTCAGGTTTTGTCCCGACCCGCGGGTAGTCAATGGAGACCCTAGACGGGGAGTGAGAATGATAGGACAAGAGACACGAGAGATGGAGACAAGACAGGATTCTGATCAAGTCTCGCTTATTGGCAAGTTCAAGGGGGTAATTATAGGGCAGGCAGCGAGGGGAGTTTCTCTAGCAGGCAGCTCAAGTAAGTAAAACACAAAAATTAGAGATAGCATAGTGAAACATACTGCTAGCCATCAGTGGCATTCCAGTACGAGGTGTTTCAGGGAGTAAAGCTTGCATAAAAACAGCTTATCAGAAGCTGGGCGTAAATGGCCCTGCCAGTCAGCAGCCGGGCGCAGGTGGCCTTGCCAAGATCCGGCTTCCCACAGGTCCCCCTTCATATTAAATTTTTAATAGGCCAGTGAGTCTTTCCTTGCGGGGACTGTGCCTGTCTTAGGTCAGGAAAAACGTGCACATCCCATAGGTATACACTTTACCCGTCATGGGAGGTCTGAACAGCTTGGGTTCAGCTCCTGTCTTAGGTGGTGTGTACAAGCTTGTTAAGCTTGGGACAAGCCTTTTCCAGTTGCCCGTCTCTGGCTATCCAGTCCAGCTCACCAAGGATGAGGAAAGAGCCAATCAGATGGGTTAACAAAACATCCCTTAGGGCTCTTTTATAACTCCGGGTTAGACTCTCTGTCGGCCGTCTCAAGCCTGTGGTAATGGCCCTGTATGGGTTGCATCTTAATAGCGTCTATTTGTTGTTTGACAAAAGTCATAAGTTTATTGAAGAGGAAAGGTCCTAGCGACAGTAAGAGTAGCAAGCCAGCCAGGGGCCCCAGCAAGGGAAGGAGGTAAGGGAGAACCCCATTAAGCCCGCTCCAAAGAGGATTTTCAAACAATTCTCTTCTTCTTTTCACCAGATCTTCTTGTAGCTTCTTTTTTTTTTTTTTTTTTCAAGATTTTATTTATTTGACAGCGAGAAACACAGCGAGAGAGGGAACACAAGCAGGGGGAGTGAGAGAGGGAGAAGCAGGCTTCCTGCCGAGCAGGCAGCCCGATGTGGGACTCGATCCGGGGTCTCCGGGATCATGACCTGAGCCGAAGGCAGTTGCCTAACCAACTGAGCCACCCAGGCATCCCTCTTGTAGCTTCTTGAGCTTATCTCGAACAATCCCGGACTTGTTGGCATAAAAGCAGCAACGCTCCTGTAGGGCCAAGCAAATCCCTCCTTGTTCTGCAGTGAGCAGATCTAAACCTCTACGGTTCTATAAAACAACTTCGGTCAGGGAGTCAATTTGATCTTGGATATCATTAACAGTACTAGACAGAGCCTGAACATCACTGATCAGCTGATTAGACAATTTTGTGTATGAATGTATAGCAACCCCCAGACCAGTTGTGCCGGAGGCTAAAGCACCAGAAACTCCTAGCCCTACAAGTAGGGGTATAAATTGTACAGCCCTTTTTTTGCGTCCCGCAATGTAGTCAAAGTTTGGTAAAGGTATTGGCTCGTCTCCAGGGATAATATTAATATCTGGGAGAATAGTTGCCTGTACACATAATCCTGACCAGTTGGTGGGCAAAGCAGTAAATGCTAGGTTTCCTCCACACACAAGCCACATCTGGGACAAAGTCCAGGAGCAGTATTTTGTTGTTTAGTTTTTTCGGCCTTGCAGTCCTTAGCAAAATGCCCTTGTTCCCCACAACTGAAACATTTGTTTTTGTTTTGTTGAGATAAGAACTGTCTAACAGTATAGCCTTGTATGGCTGCAGCCGTGGCAAGCCCCTGCTGGTAAGCTGTCCCAATATCAGAACAAAGGTGGATAGAGCCAGAAAGGTCAGTCTTTTGCTATAGGGGCGGATAGCTGCCTGGCATGCAGCATTGGCATTTTCAAAGGCAAGCCGTTTGACAAAATCAGTTCCCGCTTCGGCACTGCCAAAGATTCTGCCGGCGGCCATGAGGAGGTGATGGACAAAATCAGCAAAGGGCTCATCCGGACCTTGTTTAAGACCAGTGAGAGATGCACTAACATCCCCTTTAGAGGGTATTTTTCTCCAGGCTTTAGTAGCTGCAGACTGTATTTGGGCAAAGAGACCTGCATCATATTGCATTTGTCGGTCACTGGTGGCGTAAGTGCCCTCTCCAATTAACATATCAAGGATCCATCCATTTCCTGTCTGTGCGTTACACCTTGCTGTGTCCTTGCAATTTTCTACAAATTCAGATTTTCACAGCAAATAGTCTCTTCCCGTGAGGGTGGCTCAGGCTAGACTTTGCCAATTCCCCGGGGTAAGCCAATTCTCTGTTACTGACTCTATGATTGCCATCATATAGGGGGCTGTGGCGCCGTATTGAGCAGTAGCTGTTTTAATCTCTTTTATAACTTTAACGTCAAATCCAGAGTGATGCCTCCAGGTTTGTCCCTGTGCATCAGTTGTTTCAGTTATGGGGAATGCCTCTAAATCATCCGGATCTGTAGATGCCTGTGGGTGGTTGGGATTTTAGGGGCTGCTCCCCTTAAGGGAGGTTTTTGGCTTGTTGTGGGCCCCTTGTTATTATCATGCCCTTTCCCGACCTTTAATCCCTCAAGTCGGGTGATAAGCTCTTGGTGCTCCTTTTCTAATTTTATCTGTTCCTTCAGAGATTCTATTTTATTTTAAGTTCTTTATGAGGGTCAATAACAGGACAAGTCAGAGCAGGGACACTAGGCGGAGGGGGTGTTGGGTGTATAGGCGGTGTGGACGAATAAGGGGGTGGGTGACTGTGGGTGGCCACTCAGGGTCATGATTTTTGGTGGCCTCGTCCTCTAGTTCACTCCAGTCATTGTCCCCGAGAGCACCTTGGGCTCCCTGGAACTGTTTGAGAGAGAGAGATAAAGCCTTTTTTCTTTTGGACGTGCCCCAGACAATGGTTTTTTGTTTGAAAAAGACATAGTTCTCAGGGGAGGATCAGGATCCACCCCTGCCTGTGTCGACATTGATTTTTTCTCTTTAATTTTTCTAATCTGGCTTTGTTGATCCCTTTTATCCGCATCCAGATCGTCCTCATTATCGAAGGAGATCAAATCCTCCTCTATCTTATCATTCCCTTTCTCGCTTTTGGGGTTAGCTTCCTCACTCTTATTGGCCTCTTCCTTTCGGAGTATCTCCTCTCCTGCTTTTATAGCATTGGCTACAATTGGGTCCCTTTGTCTCTGGGATAAGATTTCATCTATCAGGTTCCAATAAGAGAAAGCCGTAATGGGGACCTTCTCAGGTCCAAAGGTATTATAATAATCCTTGAGGGCATCACCTACCCTTCTCCATCTTTTCTCATCTATAGTTCCCTCAATAGGAAACCGAGGACAAACAGTTTTAACATAATCAAAAAATCTTAACAACTGCTTAATTGTGACCTTTACCCCTCGTGCCTTTAAAGTCTTTTTTAAGCCTTCCACAAACAGCTCATGCTGACTGATTTCTTGTCCCATAATCGCTGTTCACCTTACCGAGGTTCAGACGTGACGACAGGTTATCGCACCGTTTCCTCTTTTTATCTCCGTGATTATGGCGGCCGCTCCGAACAGCGTTCTTCACTGGATCCCCCGTTCTCGGGCCCCATGTTGGGCGCCACTTGTCCCGACCCGCAGGAAGTCAACGGAGACCCTAGAGGGGGAGTGAGAATGATAGGACAAGAGACACGAGAGATGGAGACAAGACAGGATTCTGATCAAGTCTCGCTTATTGGCAAGTTCAAGGGGGTAATTATAGGGCAGGCAGCGAGGGGAGTTTCTCTAGCAGGCAGCTCAAGTAAGTAAAACACAAAAATTAGAGATAGCATAGTGAAACATACTGCTAGCCATCAGTGGCATTCAGTACGAGCTGTTTCAGGGAGTAAAGCTTGCACAAGAATAGCTTATCAGAAGCTGGGCGTAAATGGCCTTGCCAGTCAGCAGCTGGGTGCAGGTGGGCCTCGCCAAGGTCTGGCTTCCCACAAGGTTTTACATTTAAATCTTTGTTCTGTTTTGAGTTAATTTTTATGGATGGTGTAAGATAGGGGTCCAGTTTTACTCTTTTGCATGTGGATATCCAGTTTCCCCAGCATCATTTCTTGAAGAGACACCATTGTGTATTCTTGGCGGCCTTGTCAAAATTCAGTTGCCCATGTATGTGTGGGCTTATGTCTGGGCTCTCTATTCTCTTCCATGTGATGGTCTTTAGGCCAGTACCATACTATTCTGATTACTCTAGCTTTGAAAGGTAGCTTGAAATCAGGAAGTGCCATGCCTCCAACTTTGTTCTTTTTTTTTTTTTTTTTTTGAGGATCACTTTAGCTATTTGGGGTCTTTTGTGGTTCCATACAGATTTTTGGATACTTTTTTTTCTATTTCTGTGAAAGATGCCATTAAGATTTTGATAGGGATTGCATTGAATCTATAGACCACTTTGGGTAGTATGAACATCTTCACAATATTAATTATTTTAATCTTTGAACATGGAGTATCTTTACATTTATTTGTGTCTTCTTTAGTCTGTTTCATCAGTGTCATAGTTTTCAGTGTACAGGTCCTTCTATTCCTCGGTTAAATTTATTCCTATGTATTTTATTGCTTTTGATGCTGTTTTACGTGGGATTGCTTTCTTAATTTGTCTTTCAGATAGTTTGTTATTAATATAAAGAAATGCAGTGGATTTCTGTATATTGATTTTGTATTCTGCTTCTTTACTGAACTTATTGTTTAGTGCTAGCAGATTTTTGGTAGAGTCTTTAGGCTTTTTTATGTATAAGATCGTGTCATCTGCAAACAGGTATTTTACATCTTCCTTTCTGATTTGGATGCTTTTATTTCTTTTTCTTGCCTAATTGCTGTTTGCTGGGACTTCCAGTACAATGTTGAATGGAAATGGTGAGAGTGGGCATCCCTGTCTTATTCCTGATCTTAGAGGAAAGGCATGTAACTTTTCACCATTGTACATGATGTAGCTGTCGGCTTGTCATATATGACTACTGTTATGCTGAGGAACATTTCTTCCATACCTAATTTATTGAGAGTTTTTATTACAGAAGGATGTTAAATTTTGTCAAATGCTTTTTCTGCATCTATTAAAATGATCATATGATTGTTATTCTTTATTTTGTTAATGTGGTGTATCACATTTATTGATTTGCTTATGTTCAAGCATTCTTGCATCCTGTGGATGAATCCCTCTTGATCATGGTGTGTGATCATTTTAATGTGTTCTTGAATTTGGTTTGTTAGTATTTTGTTGAGGATTTTTGCATTTGGGTTCATCAGGGATATTGGCCTGCAATTTTCCTTTCTTGTGATATCCTTGTCTGCCTTTGGTATCAGGGTAATGCTGGCTTCATAAAATGAGTCTGGAAGTGTTCCTTCCTCTGCAATTTTTTAGAAGAGTTTGAAAAGGGTTGGTATTAATTTTTAAATGGTGAAGCCATCTGGTCCTGGGCTTCTATTTGTTGGGAGATTTTGGATTACTAATTCAATCTCCTTGCTTGTTATTGGTCTGCTCTAATTTTCTATTACTTCATAATTCAGTCTTGGTAAGTAGTGAGTTTCTAGGAATTTATCAATTTCTCCTAAATTATCCAATTTGTTGGTATATAATGGACCACAGTTGTCTCTTATGATCTTTAGAATTTGTGTGGTATCAGTTGTAATGTCTCTTTCATTTATTTTTATTGAATTGTCTTTTTTTTTGAGTCATCTTTTTTGTCTTAGTCTAGATAAACTGTCAATTTTATTTTTCAAAAATCCAACTCCTAGTTTTATAGATATTTTCTATTGCTTCTGTAGTCTTTTATTTTTTTTTTTTAGAGATTTTATTTATTTGACAGAAAGAAACATAGCCAAAGAGGGAACACAAGCAGTGGGAGTGAGAGGGAGAAGCAGGCTTTCTGTGAACCTGGGTATCTGGGATCATGACCTGAGCTGAAGGCTGTCGCTTAACCAACTGAGCCACCCAGGTGCCCCGTTTCTGTAGTCTTTTAAACAAGATATTTTTTATTAGAGAGAGAGGGAGAAAGAAGAAGCAGGAGCAGGGGGAGGGGTAGAGGAAAAGGGAGAGGCAGGCTCCCCTCTGAGCAGGGAGCCTGATGCAGGGTTTGATCCCGGACCCTGAGATCATGACCTGAGCTGAAGGCAGATGGTTAACTAACTGAGCCACCCAGGCACCTCTCTGTGATCTTTATTTTATTTATTTCTGCTCTATTCTTTATGATTCCCTTCCTTCTGTTAACTTTGGGCTTGGTTTGTTTTTCGTTTTCCAGTTCATTAGGTATAAGATTAGGTTATTTATTTGAGATCTTCTTTTTTATTATTGTAAGCATTTATTACTATAGACTTTCCTCTTCAAACTGCTTTAGCTGAATTCCATGTTTTGGTGTGTTATGTTTCCATTTTTGTTTGCTTCTAGATATGTTTTGATTTCTTCATCGAGCTATTGGTTGTTAAGAAGCATGTTGTTGAATTTTCATATATTTGTAAACTTTCCAGCTTTCTTCTTTTACTGATTTCCAGTCTCAAACCATTGTGGTTGGAAAAGACACTGGATATGATTTCAGTGTTCTTAAGTTTCTTAATACTTATTTTGTGACTTAACATATGATTTATTCTGGAGAAGGTGTCATGTGTGCTTGAGAAGAATGTGTTTTCTGCTGCTGTTGGACTAGAATGTTCTGTATATGTCTGTTAGGTACATTTGGTTTAAAGTGTCATTCAAGTCCATTATTTTCTTACTGATTTTCTCTGAATGATCTGTTGAAAGTGAGGCATTAAAGTTCCCTACCATTGCTGCATTGCCATCCATTTTTGCCTTCACATCTATTAATACTTGTTTAATATACATAGATTTTCCAATATTGAGTATGTAGATTTTTGCAGTTGTTATATCCTTTTGATGACTCGATCCCTTCATCATTATATAATGACCTTCTTTGTCTCTGTTAGGTTTTAGACTTAAAGTCTATTTTGTCTGATGTAAGTATAGCTATCCCTGCTCTCTTTTGGTTTTTATTCGTGCAGAATATCTTTTTCCACCCTTCACTTTCAGCCTTTGAGTGTTCTTAAAGCATAATGGACTCTTTTGTGAGCAGCATTTAGTTAGGTTTTGTTTTTTGAATCAATTTTTAGGTCTGTTCAGCTAAACTATTCACTTTTAATTAGGGAATTTAAATCATTTACATTTAGAGTAATTAATGATAGGTAAAGACTTACTATCACCATCCTGTTAATTGCTTTTTCTGATTGTTTTGTATTTCCTTTGTTTCTTTCTTCCTCTCTTGCTGTCTTTGTGAGCTGATGATTTTTTTTTACAGTGGAATGCAATGATTCTGTTCTTTTTATCATTCATGTATCTATGATAGATTTTTGCTTTGTGGTTATCATGAAACTTTTATAATGTGTCTTATAATTATGACTTTTGAGCTAATAACTTCAATTGCATAAAAATCTTCCACCCATTTACTTGCTCACATAGTTTATGTTGTTGATGCCCCAATTTACATCTTTTTATATTATCTATCCATTAATAAAATATTGTTTTTATAGTTATTTTTACTTTTTTCTTTTTATCTCTTAACCTGTATGTTGGAATTCAAAGTGATTTATACACCATCTTTGTAGTATTAGAAATTTGAATTTGGTGATATGTTTTCCTTTACTAGTGAATTTTTGCTTCCACCTGTTTTCATGTTACTAATTAGTATTTTTTGTTTCAGCCTCAACAACTCCTTTTAGCATTTCTTGTAAGGTAGGTATGATGGTGATAAATTCCCTCACCTTTTCTTTGTTTGAAAAAGATTCTATTTCTCCTTTACTTCTTAAGGACAGCTTTGCTGGGTAAAGTATCCTTGGTTGAAAAAAAAAAACAAACCAAGTCAAAAAATGGGCAGAAGACGTGAACAGACACTTCTCCAGAGAAGCCATAAAAATGTATAACAGACACATGAAAAATGTTCCTCATCATTAGCCATCAGGGAAATTCAAATCAAAACCACATTGAGATACCGCCTTACACCAATTAGAATGGCAAAAATTGGCAAGAAACAACAAATGTTGAAGACAATGTAGAGAAAGGGGTACTGTCTTACACTGTTGGTGGGAATGCAAATTGGAAGCCACTCTGGAAAACAGTGTGCAGATTCCTCAAAAAGTAAAAAATAGAGCTACCGTATGGCCTAGAGATTGCACTACTGGGCATTTACCCCAAGGAAGGGGCACATACACCCCAATGTTATTGGCTGATATGCTTTCCCCCTCACCCCCCGTGAGCAATTTAAATATGTTATCTCCTCTCCTGGTCTGCAAGGCTTCTGCTGAAAAATCTGCTAATAGCCTTATTGGGATTCCCTTGTATGTGATTAATCCTTTTTCTTTTGCTGTTTTCAAAGTTCTCTTTTTGTCTTTGATTTTGAATCTTGATAAAGATCTGTTTGGAGTGTATCTGGGGACCTTTGAGCTTCATGTACCTGGATGGACATACTTTTCCTAGATTTGGGAAGTGTTCAGCATTCTTTAACTATGTTTTCTGTCCCTTCCTTTGTCTCTTCTTCTGGGACACTCATAGTTCAGATGTTTCACTGGATGTGTCCTATAATTCACCCAGGGTTTCTTCACTCTTTTCCATTCTAATTTCTTTTTTCTTCTCTGACTAGATAATTTCAACTTGACCTGTTTCCAAGTTTCCAGATTCTTTTTGCTGTCTGATTGAGCCTAATATTGAAGCTTTTATGGTATTTTTAATTTCACTCATTGTATTATTTCAGCTCAGAGTCTTGGTTAGGTATTTTTAGTATGATTTATGTCTCTGTTGAACGTCTCATTTTGCTCATGTTTGGTTTTCCCGAGTTCATTAAATTGTCTGTTTTCTTGACTCTCACTGAGCTTCCTTAAAATTCCTTAAAATGATTATTTTAAATTATTTTTCAGGTAACTCACAGATGTGCATTTCTTTGGGATTGGTCACTGGAAAATCATGTTCCTTTGGGGGTGCCATGTTTGCTTTGTCATGTTTCTGATGGCTTTGTGTTGATGTTTGCACATTTGAGGGTGCATTCGCCTCTTCCAGCCATTTGAACTGGCTTTGGCGGGGAAAGACTTTGCCCTAAAGGTGGCTGCAAGGGTGGCAGCTCGGTGGGATGCAGAGTCTTTGGTTCTGGGAGGGCACAGCAGTGTGGTCTCCATGCAGCTGTGCCAGCTGAGGTCTGTGTGAGCATAGACTTTGGGGTGCTTTCTGTGGCCAAGACTGTGGGTGGCATGGTGACTAAGGCTGTTGGGATATTCAGAGGTGAAGGTTGCTAGGCTCTTCTGTTCTATTTCTGCCTGTGGGAGGAAATTCTAGCACAAGGGGATCCCTCTTGGCCTGTAGTCTGGAATGTTGGCACTCAGAGCAATAGGAGAGCTGGAGTCCTGGGATCAGATGCCTGTGGAACTATCACAGTGCCTGGGTCCTGGGACACAGGTGCACTTGCTGTGGCAGTGGCACTGATGTCTATGGTGTGGGTATATGTAGAACCTTGTGAAACCAGGGTCTGGCTCTCTGGGTCTTGCAGCGATTCTGGCCAGGTGGAAGATGTAGCAGTGGCACAGGTCCTGGGATAGCAAGGAATAGCAGTGGCTTGGGCCTGGGGGACAGGAGGCCATAGCAGTAGAGCCTGTGGTTGGTGGTGGGTCACAGTCCCAACTTTGGCCTCAGGGGCAGTTTCAGGATAGCAGAAGCACATCCTTAGTGATGGCCTCTTTAAGCCCTGTGTTAGGATCCAGGGAGCAAGCTCAGGGCAGCAGCAGTGCCCCTGGCAATGACAGTTCAGAGTTTTGGGCTGGAACTCAGGGACAGAGATTGGAGTGGTGGTAGTGTGGTCCGGTAATGATGGTTCAGAGCAGCACCTGGGACCTGTGGGGTGGGGGTCCAAGCAATGGCAGCACAGCCCAATCAATGAAGGTTCAGACATGACCTGGGACCTGGGGGTGGGCTCAGGGTAGCCCCTGTAATGGGGCAAAGCTGCACACTGAGTCGAGGGCAGTGCTCAGGGCAGTGGCAGCTCCCGTCTTGCATGCGGTGGGGCGCTGTAAAGTCTTGATACCAAAGAACTGGGCACAAGTGATAGCTTCTGAGGGCAGATCTTATTGCGGTGACAGCTCAAGCCATGAGGAGGGGACTTGGTGGTAGGAAGTCAGGGCAGCTCCATGAAGTGGAATTAGCACTGGTGTAGACTGGGAGACCACAGTAGCAAAGGCTGCAAACACCCACAGTGGTGTGAGTTGCTGGGATTCTTCCAGAGAACAGCTTCCCCTGAGTGGATCGCCCATGCACCAACCCGCTCTTGATGAGAATGGGGTGATGTGGGTTAAACCCTTGCTGTCCTTTTCTGCGTGACTATCCTCGGGTATTAAGCTCTGCAGAGTTTTTGCTGCTTTTTAAACATAGTAGCTCAGAACTCCCCCTGAGTTATTCTCATTGGTTCATAGTTGTTTATGAGCTGTTTCTGTTGTTTTTTTTGTGGGGGATGATGAGCGTTGAGATCCCCTAGCCCTCCATCTTGCTGATGTCACCTCCCTTGCACAAGGCAGAGCTTTGCAAACTACTGAGCCCACGTCCCACCCTGTAGGCTTTGAGTTAATTGATCTGGGGTGTGTCAAGATATTGGGGGCCTAAAGCTCCCAGGTGACTCTGATGTATGTCCCAGTCTCCTTTCTGAGGTTCTGTCTGTAGGAGAAGCTGCTTTAACTAGTCCCAGCTGGAGCCCTCTGGTTTTCCAGTGCCTACAGTGACAACAGTCTGGGTGGCAGGGTACAGAGTACCCATTGCTATACTACTACATAAGTTTATGTTGCTTCAATTAGTCTTTTAAATGGTGTCAATCCATATTGAGTACAGATTAATCCAAAGCTCAAATGCTTTTAACATTTGGTTCAGTGAGGGCACATGAGTGTGGGTGGGAAGACCACAACAGATGTTCAGTGCATTTTACTTCTTTTCATGCAACTCTTTTAAAAACAAGTCATACCTGTAAGCGTCCCAAATGTTTGGCTGGATGCCTGAAATACGCAAAGTGGATCTCTGAATTTTTGTGGGACTTTGCCGAGAGCTGAGACACTTCTAATTTCGTCCACTAGATGGCACAAGAAGACCGCCGGGCTGAGGCTGCTGACCGGTTACCGAGGCTCCATCAAAATGAGGCTGCAGAGTATCATCTTTTTCAGATATTAGTAGGATCCAGACAAAGCAAAGCAACTCCGTGTGTTGCCACTGGGATAAAATGCAGAGATTCGTATTCTCTGGGGGTGGTGGTGGTGTTGGAACTCCTTGGGTGAGAAACACAGGAGATAAACATTAGTTCAAGGTGACAGCTGCCAGACGAGGGGCCAGGTGCGGTGAGCTCAGAGGAAGGGGCTGGGCTGGGGGAGGGGCTTTGAAAAGACAAGCCATAAATAAATGTTGATACTTAGCACTTTCTTTTGAGAAAGAAACAATGTCTTGCCCCAGATAGCGTTTTTCATTTCTTTTTATTTATTTATTTATTTATTTATTTATTTTAATTTTTTTTGCGTTTTTCATTTCTAACATTACTGATAGCATGTCCACTTGGGTCCCCACACGCGGGCGAACAGAGGAAGGGTAGCTTTTAAGGGAGTTCGAATTGATCACCCCCTCAGAGAAAGGGGTCTATTCCTGTGATTTCTTTTCTGTGAGATGTTTCTGGAATTAGAAAGTGGTGCATTTTGTGGCGAGAGCTGGCAAGGCACCTTTCCTTCTGACTGATGGGAGGGCTGGCGCATTCGACTTCGGAGGTGTGCGCATCTGATGCGAAGACAGAGCTTCTAGGTAGAGTGAAAAACACCAGGGCGCCCTTGGATTTCCCTGTGCACAGGCGGCTGACAGCCTCCGGATCCCAGAGTGCTGGCAATGTGAAGTGGCCTAGGACAGCATCGCACCGTGGCGTGGCGGGTGGTCCTATCTGAAATGATTCTCTGGTCTGCTGGACTCCCTCTGTGCCTCCATGATCTGTCCTTAGGTCAAGACTAACCTTGCAGATGGGGGAGCTCCTGTGGCACGTCTTTCCTTTGATTTCTCTGCTCCCTCTGCACTCTTGCTGTTGATACACATTTTGCCTTTGCTTTGAGCAGATACTTGTTTTCTCTTTGGCATTTCATTTAGAGTGCGCTGGCAAGACCTGCACGAGGCCCTGACACAGTATTGGACTTTTCCCCCCTTAATTGAAAGAATAGAGGAAACTGCAAATGAGTGTTTATCAGATTGGAGTAGCTTTACTGGTGATGGCTGCCTGTTTGGGAAACAGATTTTGCTTAAGAGTCTTCAGGTTGGGATAAGGAACTCATCAGGGTTGTTGTGGGTCAGTATTCGGAGCAGGCGGCCACAGCATGGCCTGCGTGCGGAGTCACGGCTCATACGGGTACAAACGTCAGCAGAAATTGTGGGTAAGATGAAATATTCTGTTTCTTTATTCAGAAGACAGTGTCTCTCATACCGGTCGGACCAAACACTGGCAGTGGGTGGGCAACCATTAGAACCCATCCTCTTTCTTTTGTGGCTTACTAGTGGCAGGAGTCTATAGGGGAAGCCAGGGCCACCACAAACTGTCCCTCAGCCCTCAGCTCCCCACCCCAACCTACTGAATCAGAGTCTGTGCTGTCACAAGACATGTGTTCCTGCAAAGGGTAGAAAAGCAATGCCTCAGGAGCATGTCTAGCTCCAGGGACTAACTTTGGTTGAATCATACCAGTCTCCTGGGCCAGTGAGTCTGACACTCAGCAAACTGGACAGCCCAGTTGGGCGTGCTGGACCATGACAGAAGGCACCACTGAAGCCGGCTCAGCTACTGAGAGTGGGTCGGGGCTGCAGGTTCTGCTTTGAGCCCAGATTATCAGAGCATGGTTTTGCCCCTGGTACTTTGGCAAAGGCTGTTGCCAGTCCCCTTGCAGTACCAGGGGAAGTGGCCCCACAGAAGCTGCCAATGCCAGGGAGCTGCTGGGCGCTTGGCTGTGGAACCGTACTCTCCTAACACTCATCTCTGAGGTTTACCTTCATGGGGAAAAATACATGCTACTGCAGCAGTCTTGTTCTGACGTCCCAGAGCCACTGCAGATGCATTAACACTGTGGGCCTTGCCTGGAAGAGTCCAGGGGCTTTTAGACTGGCCGGCATTTCCTTAGTGTCTCCAGAGACTGCCTAGCTACTGGGGGCCAGCACGGACCCAGATGCGTGCGCCCATGAATGGACTGCATCCTCGCCATGCGCTGTTCTCTTTGATAGATGAGGAAGGCCCAGCTCAGTGGGGCACTGGGTCAAGTCCTTTCCTTGCTAAAGACCATGTGGGCTTCATATCCATACAACATCTTTTGGGTCATTTCTGCGAACCGCTCCCCAACTTCCTGGAACACTTCGATTAAGAGTAGGAATGAGTTTGGTTGGGATCTTAAAGAATGAGGTGGTGGGGATGGGGGAAACCTTCTTATTTGCTTCCCTTAGGCTGTCCATGGGTTTCTGGGGGTGAGGGACGGGGCAGACAACTGCAGTCTGAATCCTGGCTGTGCCTTTCCTTTCTTGTGGCTTTGGTTCCCCGCAGCGGGTTCTGACCTGCTCTAGCTCACAGATGGACCCAGGCGGGCCTGCTGGCAGCCCGGGCACCCTGGCCAGGCTGATTTCACGGCATTGTTCCTGCGCATTAGCTCATATTTATGTGGAATAATGGGAACCGTGCCTGGTGTCCCTCCTTTTGTTTATATACATTTTTTTCTTTGTGAGGAGGGAAAAAAGAGCTGACTCCCTTTTAAAAGACATGAAAACTGAGTTTTGTCTTCCCTTCCTATTACTGTCAAACAAAAGCCACCTTAGAATTAAAAATCACATGGGGTCCGTCACTGGCAGGAAGCAAGGCCTTTCTTCGTGAATGTATAACTTACAGTAAGTTCTCAGCAGACCAAAAAAAATGCCTTTTATCATGTTCTGGTTTTTCCCTCCCACTGTTTTATTTCACTTACAACATCACTCAGGCCCAAATGGTATTTGTCAGGGGTAATTGCCAAATGCTGCAGGCTGTGTTCAAGGCTGCTTGAATGGAAAATCTCAAAGCAGTCGCCCATGTTGAAAGAAAATATTACATTTGATCTTTTTTTATGATTTCTGCAGACATGATGCGTGTCTGCATTCTTTAGCCTTATAACCCCTTTATATTTGAAAGAAAAAAAAATCTCTGCAGGAAGTAGTACTTCACAGTTAATTTACAGTATGCCCCAGAAGTAACCACAACACATGGGAAGTCATTTTAAAAACACCTCCATGATTTATTTTTATTAGCCGTCTAATAAACCCGTGGTGGTTTGCAGGTTGTTATACGTTGAATTGGGACTTTGAGCCTCGCGTTTCATGTCTGTTTCCACGAGGCTTGTTTATTCTTCTGGATGAAAATACGCCTAAGAATGTTGGCAGCCATCTGCGGGTGTGTAGTGCCCCCTTACTTGGTCTCGCTTGTAATCGGCATGCTCTCGGAGGCGGCAGATAGAATCATCGGATCAAAACGAGGTCGCGAGCAGAGGTGACCGTGACTGAGAGGAGCGCGGCGAACGGGACTGGTTGCCTGGAACCGCTGGGCTGCTCGCTCTGCCAGATGGACCCTCTCTGTTTCCTCTCCTAGGCACACAGCACCAGTAGGTGACAGAGCTTGAACAACCTAAGAGAAATCCACCTTCCTCCATGTCCCGGATGTATATGTGTATGTCCCAAGAAGGAAGCGACCCAGGCTCTCAGAGCTCCTGGGGACCATGCTGGGGTCGTTCTGGAATAGAGCTTTCACCAAGGATCCTCTCATGTCCTAGAAACTAGATCACAAGTGAGCTACAGCCACTCCCTGTTTTTGTAAATAAAGTTTTTCCCCCCCTAAGTGCAAACTTTAAAAAATTGTGGTAAGATAGGCATAACATAAAATTTACCATCATGTCCATTGTTAAGGGTACAGTAAGCATCACCATGGTCTATTTCCAAGAGTTCATCATCCCAAAAGGAAACTCAGTGTCCATTCATCAGTTACCCCCACTTCCAATCCCTGTCCCGCCCCCAGCACCTGGTAGCCGCTTATCTACTTTCTGGTCCCTATGATTTGCCTCTTCTAGATATTTCATAGAGGTGGAATCCTATGCCATGTGTCCTTTTTGTCTGGTTTGTTTAACCTACTATCATGTTTTTGAGGTTCATGCATGATGTGGTGCTTATTAGAGATCCATTGCTCCTTCTGGCTTTGTTGAGCTTTAATTGAGAATTAAGCATTGTATGTTAATTTAAGGTGTACCACTCGATGATTTGACATATTTTTGCATCATGAAATAATCACCGCAGTCAAGTTAACTAATATATGCATCACCTCACATAGTTACCATATAATTTTTTTTTCTCTTTGTGGTAAAGACTTAAGATCTACCCTCTTAGGGGGCGCCTGGGTGGCTCAGTGGTTAAGCCTCTGCCTTCGGCTCAGGTCATGATCCCGGAGACCTGGGATCGAGCTCCACATCGGGCTGCCTGCTCGTAGGGAAGCCTGCTTCTCCCTCTCTCACTCCAGCTGCTTGTGTTCCCTCTCTGGCTGTGTTTCTCTCTGTCAAAATAAATAAAATCTTAAAAAAAAAAAAAAAAGATCTACCCTCTTAGGGGCGCCTGGGTGGCTCAGTTGGTTGGGCAACTGCCTTCGGCTCAGGTCATGATCCCAGAGACCGGGGATCGAGTCCCACATCGGGCTCCCTGCTCAGCAGGAAGCCTGCTCTTCCCTCTATCATTCCCCCTGCTTGTGTTCCCTCTCTGGCTGTACTTCTCTCTGTCAAATAAATAAAATCTTTAAAAAAAAATCTACCCTCTTAGCAAATTTTGGGTGTTCAAAATGGTACTATTAACAATTGTCACAACATTGCACATTAGATCTCCAGAACTTACTCATCTTGCATGGCTGCTTTTTTGTCTTTGTGATAAAAACATAAAATAAACACAATATAAATGTAGCGTAAAATTTATCATCTTAACCATTTTTAAATATATAGTTCAAAAGCATTGACTATATTCATGTTGTTGTGCAGACCTCTAGAAATTTTTCATCTTGCAAAACTGAAACTCTATACCCATTGAATAATAGCTCTCCTTTTCCCTCTCCCCTCTGCCCCTGGGGACCACAACTCTACTTTGTATTTCTAAGAGTTTGACTCCTTACATACCTCCCAGGGGTGGAATCGTACAGTATTTGTCCTTTTGTGACCAACTTATTTCACTAGCATCATGTCCTTAAGGTTTATCCATTTTGTAGCATGTGACAGGGTTTCCTTCTTTTTTATGGCTGAATAACATCTCCCTGTATGTGTGTGTGTGTGTGTGTGTGTGTGTGTGTGATATTTTGTTATCTATTATTAGTTGGTGGATACTTGGGATATTTCGACCTCTTGGCTATTGTGAATAATGCTGCTATGAACACGGATGTACAAATATCTGTTTGAGTTTTAGCTTTCAGTTTCTTTGGGTGGATACCCAGAAGTGTTTACATAAAGTTTTATTGTAACACAGCCATCTCTGTTTGTTTACCATTCGTCTATGGCTGTTTCCCCTTACAATAGGAGAGTTGAACAGTTGGCTCATAAACCTGAAAATGTTTACTCTCTGGCCCTTTCCAGAAAGAATTTGCTGACTCTTGCTCCAGAGCTAAAGAATACGTACATTCTACATTTGGTGGCTCTGTTGGAGAGTTACTTCTCTTGGTCACTGGTTTTGAATGAGGCCTAGTTATTTACCTGGTGTTTGGTAGACACAAGACAGTCACAGCCAGTTCCAATCATAGAATGAGTCTTTCAGCCCGAATACATTGGTTTGCCTCCCAGGGGCCTGATGACAGTGATGGAAGTATGAGTTCTGTACTGTGGCCACATTTTTTTTTTCTTCCACAATATATGTATGTATTAGTTTCTTAGGGCTTCCATAACAAATAACCACAAACCTGGTGGCTTAAAACAATAGCATTTTAGGGGTGACTGGGTGGCCCAGTCGATTGAGCGTTTGACTTTTGGTTTCAGCTCAGGTCATGATCTCAGGGTCATGAGATCGAGTCCTATGTCAGACTCGTTCTCAGTGTGGAGTCTGCTTCAGATCCGATCCCTCTCCCTCTCCCTCCCCTCTGTCCTCCTCCCTGCTCTCTTAAATAAATAAATAAACAAACAAATAAATAAGTAAAATCTTAAAAAAAACAAAAACAACAAAAAGAATAGCATTGTATTCTGTCACAGTTTTAGAGACCAGAAGTCTGAAATCAAGGTGTCAGTAGACTTGGTTCATCCTGGAGGCTCTAAGGAGAAATCTGTTCCACACTTTTCTCCTAGTTTCTGATGGTTGCTAACAATCCTTGGGATTCTTTGGCTTGTAGCTACATCATCCCAGTCTTTGCCTCCATGGTCATATGACCTGTTTTCTGCCTCTCTCTGCAGCTGTTTCTCCTTTTCTCTTAAAAGGACTGCTTGTTGGGAGGGCACCTGTGTGGCTCAGATGCTTAAGAAGTGTCTGGCTCTTGGTTTCGTCTTAGGTTGTGATCTTGGGGTCATGGGATTGGCCCCTGCTTCAGGCTCTGCACTCAGAATCAAGTCTACTTGAGATTCTCTCACTCTGCTCCTCCCCTCACCGAGCTCAAGGTCTCTCTCTTTCTCTAAAATAAAATATTAAAAAAAAAGAACTTGACTTGTCATTGGCTTTAGGGCATACCTGATTGATCTAAGATGAGCTCATCTGGAGCTCCTTCACTTAATTACATTCATAGAAACCTTATTTCCAAATAAGGTTACATTCAAAGGTACTGGGGCTTATGACTTAGACATTTCTTTTGGTGGTGGACAGGTGACACTGTAGGGGAGGGAAGAGATTTTTCTCTACTCTTTTTGGTTCAGTGACAAGGGCCTGTGAATTAAACTGCCAAAAGACAGATCAGCAGGAGGAAATATTTATTTTACATGCACGTAGGGACTGCATACAAAACAAAACCCAAAGAAATAGTTAGGCTTGAGACATTATATACCATTTTTAAAAAGGTGATAAATGTAGAGAAGTGACCAGACAAAGGAAAAGGGGTTTGAGCTTCAGGGAGGAGGAAAAATTTTGGGAAGGTAAATATATGGGGAAACTAATGGAAAATTAGGGCTATTTAGTAAGGATTGTTATGCAGACTAAAGTTGGCAATCTCCAGTGATATAGGAGTCCCTGGTGATTAAGAGTCATTCTTCTCTTCCTGGTACAGGAACAGGAAGAGGAGGAGCAACTTTACAGATAGAAATTTATGCTGTGATTTTAGGCAGAAAGGAAGAGAGCAGAGAGTTCTTCCTACATCTACTGCTTCTCAGTAGCCTGAAACCCAAATAGCCCTATACTATAGGTGACATATTTTGGGGTAGCATGTTATGATTCATTTCAGCTCCATTCAATACAGTATGACATATAACGGACGACTTATGCAACCAAGCTGTATAGATGTATGTGTATCTAATGTAGACACACATCCCTTGAGTGGACTCAGTTTTAGAAAATATAAATAGTCTTGTAGAAAAGTAAGGCATGACACTGTGCTCTTTTTGGTGACTTTTATAACCTGTTTATCCAGATATTAAGTGAGGCAACCATGTAAAGATCTCAAAAAACTAGTCATTTTATAGGTTAAAATGAATATTGCTGATGTAATTACTGAAAAAGTTTTAAAAATGTATTTTAAGGAATAAATTATTTCTCAGAAGAGTAATGATTTTGTTCCCTTCTATAGTCCATAGATAATTAAGCAAGCATGTAGTACATACAATGTTGTAATTGTTTTAGGTACATGACATCGTGAAGTGGAAATTCTGTCCTTTGCTCAGTGCTCACCTCAGTAAATGCAGTCACCCTTTTATTCTTGTTTTGCTCCTGCTATTAGTGGAAAACATTTGGTCTTTCATCTTAAGTATAATGTTAGCTATAGGTTTTGCCAATGTCCTTTATCAGGTTGAGGATATTCCCTTCTATTCCTACTTTAGTGAGATTTTTAATCACAGAAATTTTTAAATTTCTTTATCATTTATCAGATTTTTTTATTATTAGAGTTTACTAAATGCTTTTTCTTTGATCATGTGTTTTTTGTCCTTTATTTTGTTAATAAAGTGTATTACACTGATTGATTTTCATGTCAACCAACCTTGCTTTCTTGGAACAAATCCACTCAGTTGTGGAGCATAATCCTTTTTATATGTTGCTGGATTGAGTTTCTTAATATGTTGTTGATTTTTGTATCTATCTTTGTAAAGGATATTGGTCTGTAGTTTTCTTGTAATATTTTTTTCTGGTTTTGGTATCAGGGTAATTAGATAACCTCGCCTCATGAAATAAGTTCGAAGTATTTCCTTTTGTTTTTCTTGGAAGATTTGCAACTATTGGTTTTTGTTTTGTTTTGTTTTTACTGTATTTTGTAGCATAATGTAGGTCTTCTCATCTCTGTTCTGTAATATAAAAAGAGGTAAGTGAGAAGGAATAGTAGCTTTGTGTTTCTAGATGTTGTCATCTCTGTGTGATGCCTGGACCTACGGCAACCTCTTTGGGACTCTGAGGGGAGTCATCCCAATTCAATACCGTGGGAATGGCAGAGTAGAAAGAAGGAAAGAAGAAAGAGGGAAAGTTCTTTATGAACAACTGAATAATAAATACTGGAGCCTTCCTCTCTCTCTCTCTGTTTTTTTTTTCTCTCTCTCCCTCTCACTCTCCACCACCATCCTATATCTCTTATTATGTGAAGTAACTAATGTCTTTATTATTGTTTAAGCTCCTTTTTGCTCGGTTTGCGGTTATGTGCAGCTGAAAATATCTGAGAGTGTTTATTGAATCTTGTGCAATAGGAGTATTCCCTGTTTTCTTTAGTGTTTCCCACTTTCTATGTCATCAGGATAAGAGATCACAAATTGTGCCCACAGAAAAGTAGCATCAAAAGGACCAGATAGTAACTAGCTTCTGCGTAAAGTAGACCAAGCACAGCCTTGAGGTTACATGGGATATAACTTTGCTGGGGCCCTTTAGACTGTTCCAAACATTAAAAATCCTTTAGGGGTTTACCATTTTTGCCCCTTACATGGAAGTGGGTAAAATAAAACAGATTGGATTTGGAGAGACATACAGTGGAGCCTGAATTATCACTCACAAAACAGCCATATATATCATCAGGGTTCCCCAGAGAAAGCAGGCCAATAGAATTGGCCCCAGATTTCTGCCCCTGGGACATATAGCCTATATAATTCCCCTTCTTTAAGTGTGGATGGGACTACAAACATAATGATTAGGGTATATTGCACGACTGAGATGAAGGGCTCTTCAGATATAATTAATATTCCCAATCATTTGGCTTTGAGTTAATCAAAAGAGGTTATTGTAAGTGGGCCTGACCTAATCAGGTGGGCCCTTAAAAGGGACTGAGTGCCTTCTGAAGAGATAGATTTGAAGTATGAGGGGGCCTCTGGAGAGGACCACATGGCAAGGATGATTGACAGTATCCTCCAGTAGCTAGAATGGTCCCCAGCTAATGACTAGCAAGAAAATGGAGACCTCAGTCATACAGCCCCAAGGAAGTAAATTCTGTCAACAACTTGAAGCTACTTAGAAGTGGGTCTTTCCCTCATTGAACCTCTGAATGACGATGCACCTGGCTAATAAGTTGCTTTCAGCCTTGTAAGACTATCTTAGTCTGCTTGGGCTGGTGTAACAAAAATACCCATAACCTGAGTGGCTCCACCAACAGACGTTTATTTCTCACTGTCTGAGATCTTGGAAGTCCAAGATCAGCATGCTGGCAGATTGTGTGTCTGGTGAGAGCCCTCTTCCTGCTCTGCAGATGGCTGCATTCTTGCTGTGCCTTCACATGGCAGAGAGAGGGAATGAGCAAGCTTCAGTCTCTTCATTTTCTTATGGGGCACTCTTCTCATCATGGGGGCTCACCCTCATGACTTCATCCAAGGCTAATTAATTCCCAGAGTTTCCAGCCCATTGATGATTAGGGCTTCAACATATGAATTTGGAGTGATAGAAACAGTTAATGCAAAGTGAGAGCAGACAACCCAGTTAAAATGTGCTAGAGTCCTAGCCTACAGAAACTGTGAAATTGATAAAATGGTATTGCTTGAAGCCACTGAGTTTGTGGTAATTTGTTACGCAGCAGTGGAAAATTAATGCAGGTAACATTTCAAGTATCATTCCTTTATATTGGAAAAAATAGGTTGATCAATATAGAATAAATTGTGAAAAGTAATGTTTGACAACTCAGAAAATTACATAGATAAATTCCCAAGCAAATTGCCTTTTTTTTTCCCTATTAAATGTTGCCACTTCTGAGGGGACACCATAGTGAAGGGAATGCTTTTCTATCTTCCCCCAAAGAGTTGGCCAGCTGTGTTCAGCTGTTGGGAGGCTGGTGTCCCTGAGAAGCCCTTGTCCTTGGCCCTGGGATGGCCTTGGCCCTGGGATGCGACAGTCAGCCCTGGCTTAGACTTACTCTGTGGTTACTTGTGTCAGAGGAAATCTACTCCAGGCATGTGTGTCCAAGTGAAGAAGAACAATGGCATTGGGAAAGATGGCTTCAAATACAAGGGCCAGTATCTGATTGAGTATTGTTTCTCTATGGCATGAGGTGTAGTCATTTCTCGAAACCTTCTTACTCTGTAAAAATTGTTCAAGCAAATCTGGTTTGCTTGGTAGCTCTACTTGTCCTGTTCTCAGCTTGGGCATCAATCATAGTTCTTAGGTAAAGCATTAAGATCATGTCTGACTCCATGTTATTAAACTGATAACAAAGTGATTTTTTTTTTAAGATTTTATTTATTTGACAGAGAGAAACACAGCCAGAGAGGGAACACAGCAGGGGGAGTGAGAGAGGGAGAAGCAGGCTTCCTGCCTAGCAGGGAGCCCGATGTGGGACTTAATCCCAGGTCTCCGGGATCATGACCTGAGCCGAAGGCAGTTGCTTAACCAACTGAGCCACCCAGGCGCCCCAACAAAGCGATTTCTTAAAGATAAATGATGATCAATACTACTGGCCTTTTATTTACCTTACTTAAGAAGTTCTTGGGATTATTTCTTAAAAATCCAAGTTGCAAGTTGATACAGAACAATCTTTTCTCTTTTTGATGGGATTATAGGTAGTTGTGTGTATTTCTAGCTTGCTGGAAGTACCTTTCTCTTGTTTTTGTATTGACAATGAAAATGTGAATTAGATGGAGGCTTTTTTTTTTTTTTTAGCAAATTTAAAAAATGTCCAGTCATTTGTACAAATGGTTTAAAAGCCTTGAGATTTTAGGAATGTGTATTTGCAATTATTCTCCTTTAATAATTAATCACTAATATGTTTTAATCACTGAGAACATTGTTTTGATCATTAAGAATTTACAATGTAAAGATTATTTCAAGGTCAAATTTCAAATGTTAATCATTATAATCTAATGCATGTAAATCTCTACTGAATTTGGTTTAAAAATAAAAAGTAAATCATTAATATGAGCTAGCATACTTACTGGAAATAGTCTTTTATTATTCTTTGCTGTGGGTCAAGGTCATTCTTGTATCAAACCTTAGCTTGATCCAGAGTCGTGGGAAAAAAATCAGCCTTCTCCTGTCTTTCTTTCCCTAAAAATACAGGTCTCACAGGAAACCTCTTCCAATTTCCTTTCTCTTAACTGTTCTTGTCTCATCTGTAATTATTGCTGTGCTGTTTTGCTTTTTTTTTTTTTTTTTTTCAGTTTTGAGGGCAGATTGTGTCACTAGTCCCAAGACACTAGGAAGTTCATGACTTTGCTTGTGGTAGGGTATCTTTGCTTGATGCTTTGATATGAAAGCTTTATATGGTATCTTCTTTTGCTTGAATGGGCATCCTGATTACTGAGGCCTTTTGCTTAACTGTCTTCTGACCAGGGGCTGTATGGGGTATGGGTTTCCAGCATGGGCTCTAGATGGAGCCTTACTTGGGTTTAGGTCCTGATATACCACTAACTCATTCTAGAACCATGGTAAGTTTTTATTATCCATACTGTCCCTCTTCCTCTTCATCTGTAAATGGGGACAAGCAGAGTAATGATTTCCAGGAGCTGTTTTTGAGGATGAAATGTACCTCAGCATGCAACCAAGGCTGGCTAATGTGTAGGGGCATTAATTTAACTCATACTGTAGAGAAAGTGTAATGCCTTCATTGTGGCTGCATGATCCAATTTCCCCCTCAGCCCACCCCACAGGTTACTGGGTAAAATCTGGCTTTTAGTCCCATCCAGTTTAAATTTTATCTCATCCAATTTAATTTATAAAGCCTCAATTGAATTTAAATAGCTTCTTTAGGCAATTGCCTGAAGAGAAACGTTGTCTAGTAGCCTCCCTTGTTTCTTTCCCTAAAAGGGCATTGGGTGGGAGGAGGGGTTTTGTGTTTACAGTTCTACCCTCCTCATGCTGGTTTTTCTGTCTGTAGCCTGTCCCAGGCACTGTCTCTGGGACACATCTGCTATCTTTCCCTTAATGGGTTTTGCTACCTGCAGACTTCTGATCCTGATTCTCTACCTGACCCCAGGCCAGGACTCCATGTGGCCCAGGCTGGCTGATCTTCAAGGCATCCTCTAGAAGCACCATGCTTTTCAGTGCTGCCAAATTTTGCAGGATGTGCCCGGTCTCTGAATTGGAATGTGGGACAGCCTGTAAGCTGGTTCCTATACCTTTATATGGCCAGAACTCTGTCCTGGATATCCTCACTTGAAAAATAATCTGCCTGTTGGCTTATAGTTATGGACTGCATGTTTCTGTCTTCCCTTACCCACCCATTCATATGTTGAAAGCTTAACTCCCAGTTTGATGTTTTGGGACCTTTGAGAAGTGGTTAGGTTTAGATGAAGTCATGAGAGTATAATCCCTACAGTGGGATTAGTGCTCTTATAAGAAGAGGAAGAGCCCAGAGGTGCCTGGGTGGCTCAGTCATTAGGCATCTGCTTTTAGCTCGAGTCATGGTCCTGGGGTCTTGGGATCCAGAACCACATCGGGCTTCCTGCTGAACGGGAGGCCTGCTTCTCCCTCTCCCACTGCCCCTGCTAGTGTTACCTCTCTCGCTCACTGTTTTTCTCCATCAAATAAATAAATAAAATCTAAAAAAAAAAAAAGAAGAAGAGTAAGAGCCCAGAGCTCCTGGCCTCCCTCTGCCATGAGGACACACACCAAGAAGAGGGATGTTTGCACAGCAGGAAGAGAGCTCTGACCAGAACCTGACAATGCTGGCACCCCAATCTTAGACCTCCCAGCCTCCTGAACTATAAAAGAGAAATGTTTGTAGTCTAAACCACCCAATCCATTTTTTTTTTTTTTTATAACAGAGTGAAGGAAGGTACCTGTCTTGCTCCCCTGCCTCTGGGCTTCCTTCTCCTCACCACAGTTCACCTAGGGCCAAAATGGAGGAAATTCCGTCCAGGCCTCCAGTATAAAGACCCCATGGCTTAGTCCTCCAGACTTGGCTCTTGATATGCTACTGGGGGGATAAGGAAAGCTGGATGCTCTTTCTCAGGATAACAGCCCAGCCCAAAGGGCCATCTCTCAATGCAAAATCATCACTTTGAATGCACGAAGGTGAACATTATTATCAGTCTGTCTCTTTGCATGTCTTCTATAATTCTCATTCTCCCCGTAGGCAGAGGGATGTCTCAAAGGTCAGAGCAAAGAGAAAACAGAGAGAGAGAGAGAGAGAGAGAGAGAGAGAGAGAGCACATTAATACTTCCCAAACTGCTACCTTGGTAACACTGATGCTCTGATGCTAGGCTGAAGTTTCTTGCAGGCTGAAAGTGGGTGTCCAGCTTGCCAGTGCCTATGCAGGACCAAACACAGTTTTTGGTCAAAACGCAATAAATAATTGTTGAATGAATGATGAGAACGGTGAATATCTTTAGAGTTTCCTATAAACAAATGTGGATGGACTTCTCAAACAGCTTGTCAGCAACTAATAGCAGATGTCTCATAGATATTTTACCATGAAGAAATAATGGATCCCTTGCTAATTATGAAGAGAGTAACTCTTTCAAGTGGAGAGCAGAGGAGATTTTCCCTTTTCTACATGAAGAGCAGAGTCACCGGAATGATAAATTCTGGTCAAAGCAAAAGTTGTGGTGGACAGCGTTAAATAGTCAAGAATGACTTTATTCAAGACTGTTACAATGAGGGGGAGAGACTAGAATGGAGTCTGAACTCAACTCTACAGAAACAAAGGGCAGGAGGGGTTCTAAAGGCTGGAATGCGCTAGTGGAGGATGTTAGCGCGAGGTTGATTGATGTGATGTGTAAAGCACATTGGGTTATTCCCCGAGTTCCCAAATGTATCTTTGTGATTAGGCCATCAAATGAATCTCCTGCCTTCCCAGAGACTGGGAGGTAAGGGTGCCTTCTCCCTTGATGATTGCATTTTTTTTTTTTTAATTTATTTTTTTTTTATTGTTACTAAATTTTTTTTTCCAGTGTTTCAAGATTCATTCCCCATTCCCCACACCCAGTGCTCCCCACTTTAGGTGTCCCCAGT